>VMDO01038297.1:0-13597 GCA_007922755.1 Pedetes capensis
CACACACACACACACACACACACACACACACACACACACAAAAGACAATTGGCCAAATAGTGGAGATTAAAATGATGTGGACGAGGAAGAAATGGTGAGGCAACTCACTAGAATTCTCAACCCAGGGAAAACAAGGGTGAACCATTTCAGAGGATAGAAGGCCCTCCAGTAGAGTGCATGGCTGGCAAGAGGTTCTGTAGGAAACAATACAGGAGGTCTGCAGCAGTCTCCTGGAAGAGGCCAGGATGTGAGGCTCCCTATAGGGTATTGGACCCTGGAACTGTGGTTGTTCTTTTCTTTTCACTGGGATGACACTCTTTCTGACCTGGCCTCTGGTGCCACTGGAACCATGAGTCAGATGGAGAGAGACTGAGTGGTAGCAGGTTCTGAGGATGGAGAGGCATAGCTGGCACCACTAGAACCTAGAGTCTAAGAAAGTCTGTTCAGTCTGAGGCATATTAACAGCCTGGGAGCTCTTGGTATGCAGAGAAGTGACACTACAGGACCAGGGAAACTAAGAGTGGTGGTTCATGCAGTGGCAAATTAGGGCCCTGGCCAGCAACCCAGACAATTGGTGACATGAGACCAGCAAACCTAAGAGAGATGGTTCTGGCAGTGGCATGTTTAGGCAAAGGGAGTGCCTGTGTGTTCAGGGAGATGAAGAGACACTGCTTAGCTGTGGCATCTTCAGGGCTTAGGAGGACCTAAAACTCAGAGAATGGTACTGCTGGTCCAGGGAGCCAAAGAGAGACAATTCAGGCAGTGGCATGTTTACAGCCCAGGAGCACTGGCAACCCAGAGAAGTAGCACCCTTGGGACTGCAAGCGTAAGAGAAATGGTTCAGGCAGTGGCACATTTAGGACCTAGGACTACCTGGGAGGCAGAGAATTGGTGCCATGGGATCAGGGAGCCTAAGAAACACTGCTTAGCCTGTAGCATGTTGTTTAGGGCCCAGGAGCACCTGTGATGCAGAGAAAGGGTGCCACCAGCTTGAGGAGCCTAAGAGAGATAGCTGAGTCAGTCACCTGGTTAGAGGATAGGAGTCCAGGGCATAGAGAGAAACAGACAGGGCACTGCTGACTCCAGAGTTTGCAGAAAGAGGTAGACACCAGACCCTGAAACTGGGACTTATAAGGGGAAAGAAGTGCCAGGAAACTATCTTCATCCAGCCCAATGGGAGCAGATGAGGAGAACATCATTATACATGGAAGAGGTGAGATCTATCACACAGACTAAGCACTGAGAAAGCCTCAAAGAAATACACATGAAACATAAAAGATCAAGCTGGGTGGGAAAACCAACTAGACCAAGGCCCCTCAACAGATAATTTCAAAGTAGCCAGATTCCTAGAAATGCCAGATATAGAATTTAGAATGCTGCTTATAAATATGTTGTAAGACCTCAAAGACACCACCTTGAATGCAATTGATTCACTGGGTCAAAATATATGTAACTTGAAAGAAAATTCAGTAAAGAAATTGAGATCCTGTAGAAGAATCAAATAGAAATTCAAGAGGTACAAAGCAAAGTCAATCAACTCAATATTACAATGGAAACTTCAGTATCCAGACCAGATGAAGCCCCAAACAGGATATCTGTTACTAAAGAAGAAGCTGAGGCTCTCATCTACTCAAATGACACACATAAAGAAGGATGAAGCAGTTTGGTCAATATTTTCAAGAAATCTATAAAATAAAGAAACTTACAAATTCTGGGGGTTCATGAAGGAGCTCTAAATAATATGAGAGGATTGGGAAATCTACTCAAAGAAATATTAGATAAGAACTTCCCAAACCTAATACAAGATTTGTATGTCTCAACAATTGAAACATTCAGAACTCCAAATAGAGTAGATCATAACAGATAAGAATGCTAACTCTAGAGAGCAAAGAAACTATTCTAACAGCTACAAGAGGAAAATGCCAGTTCACTAAGGCAAATCCATCAGAATAACAGCTAATGTCTCAACAACCTTAAAGGCAAGGAAAGCTTGATCAGATATCATTTAAGTCCTGAAAAGGAACAACTTCCAACCAAAATTATATTACCCAGTGAAGCTATCTTGTAAAATAGATGGTGGAATTCAAAACATTCTATGATATTGACTTGTTTTAGTGATTCATGGCCACCAAACCTGCATTGCAGAGGATTCTACATGAAACACCTCATATGGGAAAGGTAAGACAACTCCAAATCTAAGATCAAATGAATAAATAATAAACTTATGAAAATAATAGACTAGTCTATTATGAAAATTAGACAAAATCAAACATCAAATTGAGGCAGAATAATAAGCTCATCTCAGTAATTACTCTCAATAAAAATGGTCTTACTTCACAATTTAAGAGGCATAGACTGGCCAATTGGATTTAAAAACATGAACCTTTGATATGCAACATTAAAGAGAACCACGTTTTCCATAAAGATCACAAAAGGCTGAAAACTAAAGGCTGGAGAACAATATACCAAGCATGTGGGAGCTAAAAGAAAACAGAAAAAAAGCAGGAGTTGCAATACTAATTGTGAACAACTGAGATTTCAATTCCAAACTAATCAGAAGAGACAAAGAAGGACAATATATTTAGTAAAAGGAACAGTTACCCAGAAGCCCATATTGATACTTAATATTTACTCACAAAATACAGGGGCATTTAGGTTCATAAAATTTTACTGGAGATAAAAGAAAACATTGGGCCAGACACAATAATTATGGGAGATTTTAATAATCCTCTTTTACTAAGAGACAGGTCATTAAAGCAAAAAGTCAACAAAGAAATGACACCATAGACCAACTGGACCTTACAATCATCTACAGCATACTCCATCATCATATGTGGAATACACATTCTTCTCAGCACCACATGGACATTTTTCTAAGATAAGCCACATTTTAGTCCAGAAAAATGGCCTCAACAAGAAAAAACATATTAGAAATCTTCCCTTACACCTTATCAGAAAACAATGGAATAGAACTAGAACTCAAAGCAATAAAATGTTCAGAAATATTACAAATTCATGGAGACTAAATATTACAATGCTTAATGATCAATGTGTCATTGAAGAATTCAGAGAGGAAATTAAAAAGTTTTGTAATCAAAAAGGGTTGAAACCTATCCTACCAATATTTACGGTATAGATCAAAGACAATTTTAAGAAAGAAGTTCATAGACATGAGCACATTCATCAATAAACTAGAAAATCCCAATTAAATAACTTAGTAACATATTTGAAAGCACTAGAAGGCCAAAAACAAGGCAATTCCAGAAGTAGTACTCAGATGCAAATTATTAAGAAGTAGTCTGTTGTTGTTGTTGTTAGGTGCCACAGAATTTTCAATAGTGGATTGTTTCAAGATTGCTTTGGGGGTGGATTGCCACATCCTTCTCCTATTTTTTCAGTGCTGGGGAATTAAAGTCATGGCCTCAAAGAATATAGACCAGCACTCTACCAATTGAGCTAAACCCCACTGCAATCAGGGCTGAGATTGGCAAGCTAGAAGCTAAAAAGACAATTCAAAAATTAATGAGGCTTTATGGACCTCTTCATTTGAGGACTGTCTACTCAATTCCTTTGCCCATTTGTGTATTGGGTTGTTTGTTTTTTGGGGAGTTTTTTTTCTTGAGTTCTTTATAAATTCTAGTAATTAGACCCTTACCTGATGTATAAAATGCGAAGATTTTTTTCCCATTCCATGGGAGTTTCCTTGACTCTGTTAATTGTTTCGTTTGCTGTGCAGAAGCTTTTTAATTTCATGTGATCCCATTTATCTATTCTTGTTGTAATTTCTTGAGCAATTGGAGTCCTATTAAGGAAATACTTTCTTATGCCTATATGATGGAGTGTATTGCCTATCTTGCCTTCTATAAGTTTGAAAGTTTCTGGTTTTATGTTGAGATCTTTTATCCATTTTGAGTTAACTCTCGTGTATATTGAGAGATGCAGGTCAGCTTTCATTTTTCTGCATGTGGATGACCATGTTTCCCAGCACCATTTGTTGAAAAGGCTGTCCTTTTTCCAGTTTACTTGCTTTGCTCCTTTGTCAAAAATAAGGTTTCTATAGGTGTGTTGAGGTATATCTGGGTCTTCTATTCTGTTCCAGATGTCTTTGGGCCTATTTTTGTGCCAGTACCAAGCTGATTTTGCAACCACTGCCCTGTAGTATAGTTTGAAGTCAAGGATTGTGATTCCACCTGCATTAGATTTGCAGCTTAAAAGTGTTTTGGCTATACGTGGTCTTTTGTGGTTCCATATGAATTTTTGGATCATTTGTTCTATTTCTGTAAAGTCAGTCAGTGGAATTTTAATGGGTATTGCATTAAATCTATAGATTGCTTTTGGCAGGATAGCCATTTTTACAATATTAATTCTCCGTATTCAGGAGCAGGGGAGGTCTTTCCATTTTTCAGTGTCCTCTGCTGTTTCTTTCTTTAATGTTTTGAAATTTTCCTTGTAGAGATCTGAAGGGTCTTTGGTTAGATTGATTCCAAGGTATTTAGTTTTCTGGTGGGCTAGAGGCTAAAAGCTAGTTTTTCATAAAGTTTAATAAAATAGATGCCCCCAGCCTATCTCACCAAAGGAAAGGAAAGGCCCAAATTTTAGAAAAACTAGAGATGAAAATGGGGTCATAACCATTGATACCAATGAAATACAGAAGATTATCAGGGAATATTTGGAAAGTTGTACTAAAAAAAAAATGATAATACAGAAGAAAGAGGTAAATTCATTAACACATATGAATTACCAAAATTATGTCCAGAGGACAAAAGCAATTTCAACAAACCAATTGTTGTTGTTGTTAGGTGCCGTCGAGTCGGTATCCGACTCATAGAGACCCTCATAGGGTTTTCAATGGCTGACTGTTTCTGGATTGCCTTGGGATTGGGTTGCCAGGCCCTTCTTCCATTTTTGTGGTGCTGGGAATTGAACTCGGGACCTCAGAGACTGCAGCGCAGCACTCCTACCAACTGAGCTAAATCCCAGCCCATAACAAACCAATTACATCCACTGAAATAGAGACAGTAATAAAAATTTCTCCCAACTGTAAAAGGCTAGGTACCGGTGAGTTCACAGTAGATTCTATCAAACTTTCAAAGAAGAATTAATACCTATTCTCCTCAAAGTACTTCATCAAGGAGAAAAAGGAGGGGCACTTCCAAACTCATTCTAGGAAACCACTACCACCCTGATACCAAAACCCGGTAAGGACACTTTAAAGAAAGACAACTACGGATAAATTTCTCTGATGAACATTGAGGCCAAAATCCTCAATAAAATTTTGGCAAACTGAATTCAGTAACATATGAAAAAGATCATACACCCTGATCAAGTGAGATTTATTCCACAGATGTAAGGCTGGTTTGACATATTAAAATCAGTCAATGATATTTAACATATCAAGTGACTTGGAGACAGAAAACACATGATCATTTCAAATGATGCTGAGTATGCCTTTGACAAATTCAACATCCCTTCATGATAAAAATCCTAGAGAAAATGGGCACAATAAGGATATACCTCAACATCATGAAGGTCATCTATGACAAACCTTCAGCCAATATCATATTAAATGCAGGAAAATTGAAAACATTCCCTCTAAGATCAGAGCAAGATAAGGATAATGACTCTCTCCTCTTGTTCAATATTGTGATCCAAGGATTAGCCAGTCACTCAAGCAAGAGGAAGAAATCAAAGGGATATAGGTAGGCAAAGAAGATGTCAAATTATCCTTATTTGTGGATGACATGATCCTTTACCCAAAGGACCCCAAAAATTATCTAGAAACCTTTAGACTTTATTAACTCCTTCATCAAAGTAGCAGGATACAAAATTAACAGTCAAAAATCACTCTTCTTCCTTTATGCCAACAGGGAACAGAAAGAGAAAGAAATTACAGCAAGATTCCCATCCATAATAGCTCATCAGAGTAGAAAGGGGGGTCTAGCAGGGGAGATGGAGTTTGAGGAAGGGGGCAAGAGGAAGGGATATAAGGTGGAGGTGTAAAGTGAGAGAAGATAATCTCAAAATAGATGATGCAACAATACAAATACGTGGGCTAAAGAGGGAATATAACTCATAAATGCAGTTTTTCACTATACCTTAATCAAAGGTTCTGTGAAATATGTAACTTGATGAAATTGTAACCAAAAGTAATGTAATAGTTGGATAATGGAAATAGCAAAAGCTTTACTATTCTGTACCCCAATATTTATAAATAAAAGAAATATGATAAAAAATAGCTCCAAGTTGGACAGTTAAAGAAATCTATTGTTATTTAAACTATTGACAAGTGGATTACAAAAATTTAAATAACTGAAGAGATTTAATCCACGTTATGGCACTAATCTGTCATTGTTGTTAGGTGTCATCAAGTCGGGTCCAACTCATAATAACCCTCAAAGGGTTTTCAATGACTGTTTTCAGAGTGAGGTGCTGGATTTTTCTCCCTTTGTTGTCATGCTGGGGATCTAACGGGCCTCAGAAGGCACAGAGCAGCACTCTGCCAACTGAACTAATCCCTAGCACATAACACTGATTTTGTGACACTCAGTTTATTCAATAAAAAGAAATACACTAACTAACCTCAAAGGGGCTGGGATTTAGCTCAGTTGGTAGAGCACTGAGCTACAGTCTCTGAGGTCCTGAGTTCAATTCCCAGCACCGCTAAAATGGGAGAAGAGCCTTACAATCCACTCCCAAGGCAATCCCAAAACAGTCAGCCATTGAAAACCCTATGAGGGTCGCTATGAGTCGGACTCGACCTGACGGCAACAACTAACCTCAAAAGACAAGAAGTACTGTGGTATAAGTATGACTTCACCCAGATTATTGAATGACATCAGAATCTACTGTTCCTTTGACTCATAATTGTCATTTTAGGTCAGCTGGAAGGCAATCATTTCACAATGTGGAGAGGTGGACATAACAGATTCAGACTTTCACCCCATACAGATGATATTAGAATTATTTTTTAATATCTCTTGAAATGCAGGATAGCCTTCTGTTTTTAAAGAACCTATAATACTTAGAAAACATGACATGTATTTATGCAATAGTTGCAAGTATAACATAGTGTAATTTTTAATGACAAACGAAAAGAATAAGTGCCATGGGATTCTGAAGAAGCAGAGATCTGCCTGATAAATGCCTTTGCTTTCTTCATGCCTTTGTCTAGGAGATAATCTTGGACAAGATATGCCCTGTATGAAAACTCCTCCCACTTTCTTACCCTGATTTCCTTTGCCTAACAACTCTGTACCCAATGCTTACTCTCATCACTACAATTTTACAATTATTGGCTGAGTTATATTATATATGCTACCAATTTTGGTCCTAATTAACTTACCATATTTCCCAAGAGACCTTCTCACTGGTTTCATCTGCTTTATAAAACTTCACAAATGGCTTATATAATTATTTTCATTTGGAACTCTTATTTTCCCTTCTGAGTATCCAGAGAATTGTATACTAAATACCATTTATGTTAATCCACTCTTTTTTTCTAACATTCACTGAGTTCGTAGTCGGAAAATGTATCTTAAATTTATGTACCATGAACATTACAATAAATTTTAAAGTTTTACTATTTAACTCTTCTTGTGATACCTACATTTAAAAGAAATCCTGGTATCTTATCAACAGAATTCATACAATATGAGAAGTAGAAAGCAACTATTTCTACATAGAACTTGTAACACTTTTTCTGAAATTATTGTTAATTTGATGGGAATAGAAAATCAATGTGTTCTTAGCCTCCAAATGGGCTGGGATTTAGCTCAGCTGGTAGAGTGATGCTCTGAAGTTTTTGAGGTCCTGAGTTTGATTACTAGCACCGCAAAAATGGGAGAAGGATGTGGCAATCAACTCTCACGGCAATTCTGAAACAATCAGCCATTAAAAACCCTATGTGGGTCACTATACTTGATGGCACCCAACAACAACAACAGTCTCCAAATATTTCATTTGCTCCATTTAAAAATATGCAAATTAAAATATACATACTTGTTGACAAATAATACTTGCCACAAGAAGCTATAGCACAATGAATATTTAATAAAAAGCACCCTGATAATTTTGAGGAAATTATTTTACTACCTTCAAGAACATTTCACTCCTTACAGTTGTTTTAACTTAAACCTGTTGTGAAAAGGAAGTGAATTTTTATATTAAAACATCCCACTTATTTCTTTCCTTCTTTTAAAGGCAAAATTTCTAGCATTTATATTAAAACATTTTTTTACAGTCCCCCATATCATTACAAAAAATGGGTTCTTGACAGGAACCATACTCTTTCATTGTACTGCCTACTCAATGAATTGTGATCTGTCTAAACTATCCAGTAATTGTAGTCAACATCCTAGGCATAGATTATGTTCATTAGTACATGTTGCTGTTAGGAGAATATCTGAACTGATATATAAGAATGTTGTTTACAAATATTGGCCACAAGTGACATTTCTTGTGACATCCAAAACTAGCACTATTTCCATGGTATATTGACTAGGTGAAAGGGCTTGCAAATGGCTTCAATCTATCATCAGCTGCTATTCAATTTAGTACAAACACTCAGATAAACAATTTCATAGCTGGTAAGTGCAATGGAAGGTTATAGAATTATCTGTGGCAGATAACATGGATGTCCTATCTCTTAACCATAAGGCTCAGGTTTTAAGAGTAGCATATATATGATGGACATTCTATAATTGTGCAGACATCTTCCAAATTTTCAACTTTCTGCCTCAATCTTTCTTTGACACCTTGAGTTTAATCAAAGCAAGTATATCCTTAAAGATCAGGGAGGTTAATTCCCCTGGGGGTAGCCTTCCTTTTGAGGCAATGGCAGTCATCCCAGCCTCCAGTTCCCCAGAAGGACAATACCAAGTTTTGTTCCATGTCACGATTAAGCAAGATTGACCTCTGTTGCAATAACTATCTCAAATGTAATATCAGTTTGGTGACTCTTCCATCTCTATTATGGTTTTTACTTTTCCTCACTATCATTTTCCAAGACTATATGACTTCCCAATAGTTTACACCACTAAAGTCCTCTTCTCTAGTTCAGTGTCAGGGAGAAAAATAATCTATGACATCTTACCCTAATATGTTGTTGTTGTTGTTGTTGTTGTTAGGTGCCGTCGAGTCGGTATCCGACTCATAGCGACCCTCATAGGGTTTTCAATGGCTGACTGTTTCGGGATTGCCTTGAGAGTGGATTGCCAGGTCCTTCTCCCACTTTTGCAGTACTGGGAATTGAACTCGGGACCTCAGAGACTGCAGTCCAGCGCTCTACCAACTGAGCCAAATCCCAGCTCGCTTACCCTAAAATAACAATATTAATTGTCATGTCTCAATTACTTGTCAGTAATGCACATATGTAATAGATTGTCTAGAAATTATAGTTTATTGTATTTATATTAACAGTTTGCAATCCATTTCTCATTCAGAATATGGTTTTTTCTTTCTTTTTTAATGTACTGGGAGTTGAACCCTGGACCTCTCGATCATGTATGCGCTAAGTAAGCACACTATCACTGAACCACATCTCCAGCCCAGTGACATATCATCTGAAACTTTCCATGATGTATGTAATCTTTTAGTAAGTGTGTATGTTTGTTTTGCTTTGATTTATTTAACGGATGTGCAGTTTTCTGGTATGTGATTTTCTTTTGCACATTGTAGAGGGAAAATTTAGAAGGAAATGAATTTACCAAAAATAGAACTACATATCTTCTTTATTTAAATTTTGTAATAAAGGTACTTTATGGTTTTCACAATCTATTTAAATTAGATACTGATTGTACAAAGTCATGTAAGCTTTTACTTTAATTTCTCTTATTTCAAGGAATTTTTATTATCAGTATTCCTGATCACAGGATATAAACCCAAGAACACATTACCAAAAGCTGTGCATTTTCTATAAACTAATAAACACATGTTCATCTAAGGAGTTGTTTTGAATTCCCCCTAGAATGGGTTAATAATACATCCAGAGAAACCACACCACATGCACTTTTAAATACTAATGTTAATAAAATATACTAAGTAGACCAAAGTATCTTTACACTCTTAAAATGCACCCATACACAGAAAAGTAGTACACTCATGTATTTTCATTTATTACTGTATACTTAATCAAATAGATTAATATTATGAGCTACTAAATTTTTTTTACAAGGGCATTAGCTTGTCTGAAAGCTTTTATTGTCTTTTGAGAGCAAGAGTCACTTTAAATTGAGGTATTTCTTTAATTCTCTTTCTTTGTATGCTTCAGTTTTTGTTTTTGTATCTTTACTGTTTCTCTCCTACCTTAGTTTTTCTCACTTATTTTATTTTAAAACCTGGCAGATAATGAACTTGTGAAATAATGCTAACATTTATTTTCTTTTTTCTTTGTTATTGCAGTACTTCCTCAAACATTTCTTGTCTTATTTGCCTGTTTTGAAAAAGTGTAACATTTATTTTTTCTATTTATTGACATTGCAAAAACTATAACAAACTTAATCTGACTCATGAAACACAAATAGAAGTGTTTTGTGGGGAAGCATTGAGAAAATGCATGAATTAATAATCTAAAGAAATCTAGGAAAATGTTATCTTTATTTTTGAACTAACAATAAATTGATTTAGAAGTAAAATATGTTCCTTGTTACAAGATAGTTAACTATTTGAGAATGTGATATAGTGTAAACAGATAACAGCAGTAGCAGTAACAACATTATCAGCAACATAATATTTTCTCTCTCTTTTTTTTGTTACTCTCTAGAAATTAAAAGGTTCAAGTGCACTTATTTACCTATTTAAGATTTCTAGATGTTCACCATGGCATTTACAATACAGGAATTTAAGTTAAGCAGTCTATCAATTTTTATATCTATCCAGTAAATAATCAAACACTGTGCAAGTTATGAAAATGAAAGAATAATAAAATGTAGCCCTGTTAATTAAAATGCTCATAAATTACTTAAAAACAAATATATAAGTATGTCCATTTAGTAAGGAGCAGGCAATGATATAAGATTATGAACTTTTTTTTAGAGTTTTGGGATTTCAAACAAAAGATACAAAAATAAAAAATTCAAGGCTATAAATAAGTCATCGAATATTTTGGTTTATGTGATTATCTCAGTTTTTCTTTATAAATAATGGAAAACTACATATATGTATAAATATATGAAAGTACTTTTTCATCCTTACTGAACCACATCCCTCTCCTTCTTCCTGATCAATTATTTCTCCTAATCTATTATATTTTAGCAGTCCATATTCTCTAGCTGCTTAACAATGTTTTTATTTCAACTTGTTGTTGTTGTTAGGTGCTGTCAAGTCTTGTCCGACTCACAGTGACCCTCATAGGGTTTTCAATGGCTGACTGTTTCAGGATTGCCCTGGGAGTGTGTTGCCACATCCTTCTCCCATTTTTGCAGTGCTGGGAATCAAACTCAGGACCTCGGAGACTGCAAAGTGGCACTCTACCAACTGAGCTAAATCCCAACCCTTCTTTCAGTTTAAGGATCTAGAAATTGTAAAACATCAGCAACTGATAGCCAGAAGGCAACTCTTGTCTCTGTTGGCAATCTTAACATTATAATTTTTTTAAATTAATGCGGTAGGACACATCAGTAAATCCAATATTTTTTGTTACACTGATGTAAATGTAAGGCTTTTGGACTAGGACTCTTCACTTTATTCTACTCTTAACATTTAACATATTATAAAATACTATGACTAAATATATATCATGTCAAATTGATTCCTGTTATATGAATCACAATTATCAAAAGTGTAAACTTCACAAAGGAAATTCCATATAGTATAATCAATTAAAACTAATAAAATTTAGATTTCAGAAAAATTCAGAATATTCTTACATGTAATGATTATCTCAGTCAGGTGTGAAATTCCATTTATGTATGTCTCAAAAAGTTGCATTATTCTCAGGTCTTGGGATATAGCTCAATGGTAAAGATCTTTTCTAGCAAGGGTGAGGCCCTGGGATCAATCCCAAGCAAACTGGGAGGAGGGAAAGGTTGTATGCTTCTTAAGTATTTTTGTGAAATATTCTGAAAGTAATTAGAGAAAAATTAATTAAAAAACAAATAAACACTTGCCACTAACTGAATAAAAATGTAGGTTTTGGCTTAAGAATCAAACTTTCTTCTTCATTGTGATGGACTAATATTCTAAACTATGTAGAATTTAACTACATATTTTAAGGTAAAAAAAATTCCTTCACTTTACTCTGTAATTTATGGACAATACAGTCCTTCTGGTATTTTCCAATTTCTTCAACCATAAATTACATATAATAATTTTCCTTCTGAAAATAACTGTTACCTAGCTTTGCATGGACAGTAAATACATCATTCTGGTAATTGTCAAATTGCTTTTATATTTATGATTTCTTGATGGCATCTGATAATATTTTAATTGGAGTTTGACAACATAAGTAATTTTTACTTGCTAAAGTGCATAAAATAAGAAAATAATTTAAAAGATCACTTTTTTTCTGAAGCCATTTGATTGTGTGGCCTATGATTTACATTCAGAGTCTGTAGTCATTTTACTTATAAGGACAAGAATTTATTCTAAATAGTTTAGCTGAATTCTGTTTGAACAAAGAAACCAAAAGGCTATGCACTTTGCCTTTAAGAGTAGTTCTAACTAAATCAGAATTATTTTAAAACTCACACATACTAACACAGTTCTATAAAGTGTCAAATTATGATACTTAGTAAGACTGAAAATGAATAAACTTATTTGGGACACAATATGACATTTAAAATGTCAATTGGTTTAATTAACTTCAGCCAGATATCAGTAACTGGTAAATATTTTGAGCAAGTTAATCAACAATTATCTCAGTTATTTTACATACAAAGCTATTATCACTATATAAATACGGTTTCTAGATTTATTGCTCACGTTTCTGTCAGCTTGTCCTGCTGTGGGGTCATGCGTGTTGCTGTGATGCTGAAAGCTATGCCACCAGTATTTCACATACCATCAGGCCTACCTATGGAGAATAGATTTCAGCTGAGCTTCCAGACAAGGACAGTCTAGGGAGAAAGACCCTGAAGCCCATTCCTGAAACAATTAGCTATTGAAAACCCTATGAATAGCAGAGAAGTACTGCCAAATACAGTGCTGCCCACAGTTTGGAAAGTATTCAAGAAACCTCTGAGGAGGAGTTGCCTCCTCAAAATAGAGTCTTCCTTAATGATGAGAGTGGAGTAAAGCCCCTGGGACCTCCATTTTCTGATGTGGCTCAACTCAAGATGAAAAGAAAGGATTGCAACTTTGGGTTCAAGCATTGAAAGATCACATGCATGTTACAGTGCTGGTTAGTGTTTTGTTCTGTTGTCATTATGAGTTGGATCTGGCTAAATGGCACCCAAAAACAACAGTAACATTTATGATAGGAAAAGATATATATGTATATATATCGTGCTTGTTTGTTATTGTTAAATGCCGTCTAGTCAATTCCTGCTCATAGGGACCTTATGTGCAACAGAACTAAACACTCCTCCATTCTGTGCCAGGCACACAATCTGGTCTTTTTTATGTTTAAGCCCATTGTTGCAGGCACTGTGTCAGTCCATGT
>VMDO01038298.1:0-13597 GCA_007922755.1 Pedetes capensis
ATAATACAAAGGGATGGTACAGGAGGAAACTGACTTCAGAACTTGTGTTACACAGCAAGTTCTAGGCCAGCTCGGCTGTATTTAGATACCCTGTTTTAAAAGAAAAAATCTTAAACATAAGAATGAGTGGCACCATTTAAAATTATTATTTAAAATTTAACTATATATTCTCATTTACGGAGAATACATTTAAGGACCTCAAATGGAAGCAGGAAATGCAGTTGTCCAGATAGAAAATAGTACTGATAAAGAAAGTAGTGGGATTGGTATTGAATGTTAATTTTAAAAATTCTACAACAGGAACAAGGAAGCAATTTCTATTTTTATGTATTATGAGAATACAATATAATCAGCTGACACTACAGTATAGATTGGGCAGCTTAAAGCAAGCATGTTGGAGTCATTAATGTGATAAATGTAAAGAAAAATTGACATTTTAACCAAAACCTTCTCACAGATATTTTTTAATATATGAAGACAAGTATTTCATATCTTCTTCTCTCTGATCATTCATAAGGCTATGAAGTGTTAAATTTGAAAAAGACCTTAGAAATTTTCTAACCCAACTGTTAGCTTAGGTATGAAGCTAAGATAAAGAGAAATGATGTGAGATTGTTAAGAATTGAGTCCAAGGATCTTGTTTACAAAGCCAGTGTTTTTTCCAGTACATTCATACTATGATCTCAGAATGAGCTACTGTCTTTTTTTCCATAAAAACAACAACAACAACAAAAAAATACTTTTGATCCCTTTCTTCTACTTTAGTTTTACAGCATGCCATATATTTTTTTTACTACTAGTATTGGCTAAGTTCCATTAATCCCTCTGATACTTTTGTAGCATCTCCAACTGCTTCAAAAGATTATAACAGAAAAGAATATCTAAGTAGAAATTTAACAGCATGTGTGCTTAGTCTTATTATAGGCTTATTAACTATGCAAAATATTATTCATATCTACACTATAATGAATGCCAGACATACTGTTCTTGATGTGTCAGAATGAATCGTGTATTTACAAGTCAATGGATTAGTTGTTACATTCACCTAGGAAAGTAAAGAAATGTTAATTATATTAGGTTTAATGTGGCTGGGCTACAATTTACAAAGAAAATTAACATGATGGTGATTCTACCCATATGTAATATTGGGTAAACTAGCATAAAAATCTCATTTTAGTTACACTATACATTGTGTATTAAAAATTTGACTATTACGACTCTGTTAGTTAAAATATAGAACTTTGTTTAATCCTAGAGACAATAACATTGTAAGGAGGGTTACTTTTGAAAGTAAGAGGATAGAACTCTATATAATCATCATAATACTACAGGGTTTTTGCAACAAGCCATTAGAACATATAATTTAGTTTTAGAAATTTTATGTTTTGCTATTTTTCCTGGTTAATGAGTAATAAACTCTATTGTAAATAGTCTTAAAATTTCAGAAAATATGAGGTTATAAAATGCAGAAATCCCACATAACCACACACATTATTTGTTGTTGTTTTTATTAGATGCTTTAGAGTTGCGTCTGACTCATAGTGACCCTCATATGATTTTCAATGGCTGATTGTTTGGGTATTGTTTCAGGAGTGGACTGCTACGTCTGTCTCCCATATACATTATTCAGCAACTTGCTTTTTAAACTTAACATTATCTACTGAGCAACTTTTCATTTCACTATAGATGTGGGTGATATGTGGTATTATATAGTAGACATATGTCCACTAATTTAATTTCTCATGAAAGTGCATTTGGAATTGTTTCCAACATATTGCTGTTTGCAAATAGGAATTGAACACTGTACATTCAACTCTGTACACTTTGGTATGGCTTACTCTTAAAAGGGAAAGACTAGCCAGGCACAGTGGTACATAGGTGTAATCCCAGCAACTTGGGATGTGGAGGCAGGAGGATACTAAGTTTGAAGCTAGAGGCAGCCTGTACAATTTAGCAGCAATCTGACTCAAAATAGAAAATAAAAATAATGGGACCAGTGGTAGAGCACTTGCAAAGTATGTGTGAGTCCCTGAGACTAACCTCCAAGTACTGAAAAAGAAAGGGGAGGAAAGAGTAGACTCAAATTCAAGGACATTAACATCTTAAATATATTTTACTAATTTACTAGCTAAGTTGTTCTGTGTTTGGTATTTCTCTTACTAGTTATTTTCCAATACCTCTGACAAACTGAGCAATTTCACTATTTTTTGCATATCTTATATACAAAAGTACATCAATTTTAATTTGTAGTCACTTAAATATTAATGAACATCCTTTGCACAAACACTATATATTATATAACATATATATTTATGGGATTTAGCTCAGTTGTTAGAGCACTGCACTGCAGTCTCTGAGGTCCCAAGTTCAATTCCCAGCACCGCAAAAATGGGAGAAGGGCCTGGCAATCCACTCCCAAGGCAATCCCGAAATAGTCAGCCATTGAAAACCCTATGAGGGTCACTATGAGTCGGATACCGACTCGACAGCACCTACCAAACATAAATAAGATCATGTGCCTGGTACAGAATAGGGAAGTGTTTCCATCTGCTGTACATAGGGTTGCTATGAGTTGGACTGGACTTGAATGCAACTAACAACAACATATAAAATATAGTCATATTCTTTCTGTGAATTATCTCTGTATCCTATGCATTTTCCATTTTTGATTTATGAGAACTTTCTGTAGGTATATGATACTTAAGCTTTAGGATATTTAAAACTGTAGAACAGTGTGAGAGATCACAAAGGGTAATTATTTCTGTGTGTGCCAATAAAATTATTTTTCCAACTGAAACATATTATCTAAAAAGATTTTGTTTCCCTCAATTCACACACAAAAAACATTGTCACACATAACAACTAATATATTGTTATCAGACAATATGGTCATTTTATTAAGTATACAAAGTTAATGGCTATATTTTTTTCCACACTTATGGGAAATTAAGTATATCCAGTCCCCATAAATTATTTGTCTTATGCATGTAAGTTTCTTACTTATTGCTTCACCTTTACTATCTAAACTTTCTATTATTTACAGGCTATTTAGTAATTGATGATAAGAATATATTGTCACTGTCAATATTCATGCTATGCTTGTTTGTTTTATGGCAGGTCTATGCCAGAAAGGAAGCCTTAAAGGGAGGTTTGGATAAAACTGTAAGCCTCCAGAAAGATCTATCAGAGATGCATGAATGGATGACACAAGCAGAAGAAGAATATCTTGAGAGAGATTTTGAATATAAAACTCCAGATGAATTACAGACAGCAGTTGAAGAGATGAAGGTAAAGAAAACTAATTGAAGCAAGTAGCAAAAATGGGAAGGAGGCATAACATTACTTGAAATTGTGATTCTGCACATTTTAATCTCTGGATTTAGTAGAAGAGGTTGATTTTTAATTTTGCTTCAAATCTTGATGTATTTTATGTAAAAGTCTTAAACTTATTATTAACTTTAATGCATTGCACTCAAAATATAAATATTGACAATGGTAGTTTGAAATATCATTCTCTTGAAGATATATAATGTTAAAAAAGTGGAATCAGCTGATCTCATTAGCTGTGTCTAGGTGTTGCAAATTTGAGTTGAAACTATGACCATACTGGATTGTTGTTGTTAGGTGCCGTCGAGTCAGTATCCAACTCATAGTGACCCTCATAGGGTTTTCAATGGCTGACTGTTTTGGGATTGCCTTGGAAGTGGATTGCCAGGTCCTTCTCCCATTTTTGTGGTGCTGGGAATTGAACTCGGGGCCTCAGAGACTGCAGCGCAGCGTTCTACCAACTGAGCTAAATCCCAGCCCCCCATACTGGATTAGGCAATTTAAAATGTAGTCAAATGCTGTGTTAATTTCATAGATAAAGGAAATTTCTTAGAATTTGGAAGTATTATATATTTTATCTAGTGACCTTATTGTTGTTGTTAGGTGCCATCGATTTGGTATCCAACTCATAGCAACCCTGTGAACAACAGTCGAACCACTATTGTCATGCTTTTCTGCTATTCATAAGGTTTTCAATGGTGGATTGTTCTTTTGGTAGTGGGTTGCAGGGTCCTACAGTACCTGGTGTTCCCAGGCGGTCTTTCATCCAAGTACTAACCAGGCCCATCCCTGTTTAGCTTCTGAGATCTGACGGGATCAGTAGTCAGGGATCAGAAGTCACAGTGCTATGGCTGCAGGCTATTATTAACCTTAAATATGGAAAAAAAAAGGACTGAGTTTCATGCAAATCTCTTGAAACAATAGGATTTTAAAAATAATATTCATGATTTAGGACCACAGGAACTTGTATGTACCATGGACTTGTAGGTGAGACCTGGAGTTGAATTTCTAAAATGGCATTCTAGTATGGCCTTGAGCAACTCAGTAACCAACATAATCCTGTATTATACCATGTTTATATTATCACATTTCCTAACTTCAGTGTGTAAACTGAGAATTGAGGCTTACATGTGAGAAATTTGCCTATCTCAGTGTAGGCACTCAATGATTTGTAGCTATGATGGGAACTTATTTTCATGCAGTAACAAGAGCATATAATCTAATCTCAATAATCCTTGTGAAATATTTTTTGAGGCCTCATGGAAGACCAAAATCATTGTGGAGGCAACACTTAGATTTAAAATGTGGCTTCACTCCTGTCAACTGTGTAACCTTGGTCTAATTAAATAAACTCATTGAATTTCAACTCCTTCATTCATGATATGGGTATCAGAATGCCCTTTTCATAATTATTTAAAAGTTGAAATGCAAACTTCTTAATCCAATGCCAGGAACAAAGTAAATGTTCCAAATTTTATTGTTATTGTAATTATAATCAGTGTTGCATAGCAAGAAATTACTTGTGCTTTATTATATAAGTGATCATTCAGAAATATTATAGTTAATAGCACAAAGTGCTCACATGAAAACTCATGTTTAAACAGTGAACATATCATATAGCTTTAGTGAAGTGCAAAGCATAAAATTAAAATCTATAAAGAAGTTTGAATTTGGGTATCCTAGAATATTAAAATCTGCAAAACATTCCAATCCAGCACTATTGTATATCATTCACTTGTTGATCAACTGATCCCTATTCTATATTTACTATGTGCCAAATATTCTTTTAGATACTGAATATAGTGGTAAGCCCACTGTTGTTCAGTACTGCTTGCTTTATTGTTATTTCCATTCCAGAAGAGAATGGAAAGCCAGCAGTGAATACAGGAATAAATAAAACTATTTGGGATTGTGATAATTTCCCTAAAAAATAAACCAAGGTTGTAAAATAGAGAATGATAAGTGTTTGGGCAGAATGGTGAGATGATATTTTAGAAAAGTTTGACTTATAAGGCTTTTGTGAAGTGTTACATTTAATCTGGATCATGAGAAAAAGTCAACCATTAAAAAATTCATGGAGGTACCCTCCAGTTAGAAAGAATATTTCCTAAAAAGACCATGAGACAAATTGAGAAGTGAAAGAAGCCTGCTGCCTGAAGTAAATAAAATAGAGGATAAACAACTTGAGATGAGTTTGAGACAATAGGCAAATAGTCACTAGCACAGGAGTGTGTTGGACTATCACAGGAACTTTCATTTAAAGTGAAAGGAGAAATCCATTGAAGGGTTTCAAATAAGACTGTAATGATTTAAAATTTGATTCTGGGAAGGTCATTATGAGAAAGATTACATCAGAACATAAACACTAAAGGTACTTTGCAAGTAATGTAGATCATACTTTCTCTGCTGACGAGAAAAATGAAATGTCCAGAGAAGTCAAATAGTATAATCCAAATCACAAGCATTAAGGATTTGTGAACCAACAGCATTGAAGGAATTTGTTCCCATCCCATTCTGAGATATTCCATTTTATTTTACTGAATTGTGTGCTTCCCATGTGTCATATTCTTACCCTCCCCCCTTCTAATACCATATAACCACTACCTCAGATCCCTGAGTAGATAATTGGCAGCCAATTTATGTTCAGCTGCTTTGTTTATCCGTGGGTTCCTTTGTTTCAGTCACTCTTCTGGCCATCTTCCCACTGTGCTTGAGGAGATAATATATCTAGCCAACCACTCAGTCAGATCCTTTTAGTTTTCTAGTACAGGAGAGTAGTGTGTCTCATATTTTTAAATTTTGAAAATAATCCCTGAAGTGAATAGTCCACACAATTTGTCCACATTTGCTGGGGCGATGCTGAAGAGAGGAACAGCTCATGCAGCCTCCAACACCAGCAGCCAAGGGAGTTGGCAGTAGGATCCCATTTCTTGAGTTTTCTGCCTACAGGCAAGGAATCTCTTTAGGTCAGTTTCACTCTCTGGAACACAGAGATAGTATCTTGTCCAGACTAAAACCTGTGTTCATTTTGAGAGCAAATTTATCTTTATTTTTAGACAGTACCAACACACCTACTTTGACATCTCTCCTTGATTTACTCAGAGAAGAAGCCGAGGCTGCCTCTTGTTTGTTTTTTCCACTGTGTTTCATATGAAAATGAGAGTACGCTATTGGCAACTTATTTTCCCACAGTAAACTAAATATTTCTGTTGTCATAAAGGAACTGACAGTAGTGTTTGATAAGCAACACCTGACTTCAAAACTCTTTTCAAGGACAGCAATGACTATATGCTGAAATTTTTTAACAAAACCATTCAAGATCTTGAGTTTTGGCCTGGCACAGTGCCACATGTCTATAATTTCAGTGATTTGGGAGGCAGAAGCAGGAAGATTACAAGTCCGAGGCTAGAGGCAGCCTGCATAATTTAGTGAGGCCCTGATTCAAAATAAGAAATGGACTGGAGGAGCATCCAAGGGGTATAACACTTGCAAAGTATGTATGAAGTCCTGGGTTCAAACTGTAGTTACTGCAAAAAAAAGTCATGAATTTCATTTTTAACTCTTCTTCACATAATTTTTGCACCATTATAATGTTAGTTCTAGAGTTTAGTAAAAATCATAAGTTGAAAATAGTAAATACACAAATACATGGGTTTAATCACTTGATCAGTGATTCTTACAGTGGAGTCAACATCAGAATCACCTAGAGGACTGCTGGATCCCACCTGCAGAATTACGGATTCATTGAGTCTGCGGTAGTGGTAGAGATTTTTCATTTGCAATAAGATTCCTCATGATGCCAAGGAATAAGATCCAGATTGGATTTAAGGAACCATATTTTGAGAACCATTGATTCAAGATATTGCTAATGAAAGATGTCTCAGCATATTATGGTTAGATGCATTAAAATGAAGGAAGAAAGAGTCATTATAGTATATGAGGATTTTGTTTCAATGGTATTAGTCATCTAGCTTTCTACCTTACTTCACAGGAAATAAATTAATCATGACCTCCTTTCCTTTGATATTCCTGGGTTAATAATTTTTTTTCCTTATCTGAACTTTTCTCAACATCTAAGATAGTTTTTTTAAATTTTTTACCAAGGAACATACATAAGCCTAAAAATCAAGGAAAGAGGTGATCCTTACTCTGCATGAGTTGTTTATAGCTTGTATAAATTGTGATTGCCTTTCCTGGAACCATTACAAAATGTTCTTTCCTCATCTCACAGAGGACTTGAGAGTGACTTAACAGAAACTATGAGAAAGAAAAGATATAAACCCCATAATCACTTATTTATACTCTCTGAATCACAGCTTTCCAATGTCTGAATTATGTTATTGTTGTTATGTACCATCAAGTCAGGTCTGACTGATAATAATCCTTATGTAGAGTTTTCAATGGCTGATTGTTCCAGG
Organism: Pedetes capensis; assembly: GCA_007922755.1. Lineage (NCBI taxonomy): Eukaryota > Metazoa > Chordata > Mammalia > Rodentia > Pedetidae > Pedetes > Pedetes capensis. The sequence goes on from VMDO01038298.1 coordinate 7,746, forward strand.
AGTAGGCTTCCAGGTCCTTCCCCCTATCCTGCAGCACATGGTACTCCCAGGCCATCTCCCATCTAAGGACTAACTATGCCAACCATGCTTAGCTTCCAAGATCAGGTGAGATTGGATCCTAGGGTGGTATGGCTGCAAACAATGTCTAATACAGAGATAACAAAATACATGTCTGAAGATTTTGTTATAGGTCCAATAAGAAACAGTATGGTATGGCTGCGATAGCACATAAAATCACATGCTAAGTGATTAGTAGCTGTCACATTTGTTGCTAATCCTATAATTGTTATTGTTAGATGCTATCAAGTCAGTGGGGCTGGGATTTAGCTCAGTTGATAGAGCGCTGCTCTGCAGTCTCTGAGGTCCTAAGTTCAATTCCTAGCACTGCAAAAATGGGAGCAGGGCCTGAAGATCCTCTCCCGAGGCAATCCCAAAACAGTCAGCCAATGAAAGTCCTATGAGGGTCGCTATGAGTCGGATATCGACTCGACTGCACCTAACAACAACAACAACATCATCAAGTCGGTATCTGACTCATAGCAACCCTCCATACAACACGGGAAACACTATTATCAGTGCTTCTCTGCTGTTCATTAGGTTTTCAAAAGTAGATTGATTTTTGGAAGTGGGTTGCCGGGTATGTCTTCCAAGCCTACAGTATCTGGTCTTCGCAGGTGGTCTCCCATCCAAGTACTAATGAGGCCCTACCCTGCTTAGCTTCCGAGATCTGACAGGATCTGATGTCACAGGGCTACGGCTGCAGGCAATGCTGTAATTACTATAGTCAAAATATGATTTGTGTAGAAACAAACCCCATGCTCAGTAATGCCAAAAAGCTGACTACTTTAGAATACAAAACTAAAATTTTCATTCAATTAAATTAAAATCAATGAAGGCATGCATTTTATATCAACTTAGATTTGCCATCATACTGCATACATTTAAAGCATTATGAGACTAAATCCAAAAAGATAGTTTCATTATGTTGAACAAACTATAAAGGCATTTTCTAATTAATCTGTGTGCCCACATCCCCAAGTTCTTACCACTATATTATATGCAGGCCCAACTTCCAGCTGCCACAACCAGCATTTCTTCATCTGAAGATTTTCTGTGGTCACTGAATTCCATGTTGCTAATTCTGTGACATGCTGCAAGCACTAGGATATTAACATTCCCCCAGAAGCCTTCAATCCATGATGAGAGATCATGTCTACACTGTACTTCTTTCACCCAAGAATGGGATAACACTGAGCCATATGTTTCCCAGAGCTTTCTAATCGGACTAAATTCTAGTCACTAACAGTTGGTTATTGTATTAATAAGTGTCTTTATAAGCTCTAGGGCTGAGGTTTAGTTCTAGTGGTAGAGTGCTATCTCTGCACACTGATGACCTGGGTTCAATCATTAGCACCTCAAAAATTGAAGAAGAACCTGTCAACCAACTCCCAAAGCAATCTGCCATTGAGAACCCTGTGAATAGCAGAAAAGTACTGACATAGTGCCAGACCTGGCACAGTGTCAGAGTTTTTCCTTCTGTTGTACATAGGATTACTATGAGTCAGACCTTACTTAGTGGCACCTAACAACAACAATTATAATCTCTCTTCTCTTTCCTGTTGCCATCCTCTTTCTGTTATCAGTATTTTCTTCACATAGGACATATAGGACATGCACATTAACTATTTATGTTTGAATAGTTATGCCATGGTTGACCTCTGGAGGAACCTAAACTAAAAACAAATTGTGTTTATGTGTGTTTCTTAACTGTATGTACATGTTGGAAGTTCAGTGTAAATATTCTCCAGCTAAAGCCCACTAGCAACTCACTAATAGTTAAAAAAATTGGGTTTACTAGTTTTGCAGCATGGTAATATATACATCTTGGGGTATATGATATGTGAGTAAAACCACAGCCATTTTGGGGTTTGGGCTTGCAGTGTTGTTGTTGTTGTTGTTGTTGTTGCTGGTAGGTGCCTGACTCATAGCAACCCAACTTACAACAGGTGAATCATGATTGTTAGTGTTTCTCTGCTATTCATAGGGTTTTCAATGGGAGTGGGTTGCTGCGTCCTTCTCCCAAGACTACAGTATCTGGTCTTCCCAGTTGGTCTCCCATTGAAGTACTAATCAGGCCTGACCCTGCTTGGCTTCCAAGATCTGACAGGATCTGATGCCACAGTGGTATGGCCCCAGGCTTGGGCTTGCATTGTTGTTGTTGTTGTTAGGTGCCATCGAGTCGGTATTCAACTCATAGCGACCCTCTGTACAACAGGGGAAACACTATTGTCAGTGCTTCTCTGCTGTTCATAGGGTTTTCAATGGCAGATTGATTTTTTTTTTTTGGGAGTGCGTTGCCAGGTCCTTCTCCCAAGCCTACAGCACCTGGTGTTCCCAGGTGGTCTCCCATCCAGGTACTAACCAGGCCCAACCCTGCTTAGCTTCCGAGATCTGACAGGATCGGATGCCGCAGGGCTACGGCTGCAGGCTTGGGCTTGCATTAGGTGACTTGAATGAGAGATTTAAGGCTTTGCTTTAGAGTTCTTGTTGTCAGTGAGTGGAAGTAACCTCATGATTGGATGTCTTTATCTGTCTGGAAGGAAGAAAACCTAGAATTGTCCTGATGTTGATAAGAATGATAAAGAAGCAGCAGCCACTCATAGTGACCAGGACAGGAGGGTGTTTGGTATTTCATGGTTTTGGTCAATTATAGACATTTTTTACTATATTCAGTCATGATTATGGAATGAACTTTTGTGGTCTTGAGCTACCATGTTAACAAAGTGGCCTTGTCCAATATTGAAATTCTGTGAAGCAGATTATCTTCCACAGGATAAGAGAAGACATAACTGTGAGTGCGAGGGCAGTTCCTAATGTCAGAGGCTGCTTTTCTCTGTAGCTTTCTCTCTCATTTGTTTTCAATTACTGAACAGAAATTTGATCAAAATGTAGTCCCAAATACAGTGTTAAGAAGGCTTTTCTCTATTTAGTGTCTTTTGATTTAAATAAGGATATTTGTAGTAACTTTAATATTATTCATCCCTCTGTGTAGTTATAAGTAGTGTAAATTATTAACTATTAAATAGTTTTAGCCTGCAGCTGTAGCCCTGCGGCATCCCATTCTGTCAGATCTTGGAAGCTAAGCAGGGTCGGGCCTGGTTAGTATTTGGATAGGAGACTGCCTGGGAACACCAGGTGCTGTAGGCTTGGGAGACACACCTGGCAACCCATTCCCAAATATCAATGCGCCATTGAAAACCCTATGAACAGCAGAGAAGCACTAACAATAGTGTTTTGCCTGTTGTATGCAGGGTCGCTGTGAGTCAGATACCAACTGGATGGCACCTAACAACAACAAATAGTTTTAAACTTAGTATTGAAGTATTTGTTCATTGCCTGTTTCAAACAACTTTATATAGACCTATGCATATTTGGTAGCAAATACATAACCATGTATAAACTACTTTTCAAGCTATTCCTATTAAAGGTCTATTGTAGTTTTTCAAGTTTCCAATTATAGCTAAATCTGAACTTATGGAAGAGATCAGAGTCACTATTGAATTTATCCTTACAAATCTCACCTATTAAAGACATTATGGGGAGTGCGTTTTGGAATTAAAGGCATTGACTTGCTTTTAAGAGAACTTTCTTTATTTTTCAGAGAGCTAAAGAAGAGGCCCAACAAAAGGAAACGAAAGTGAAACTCCTGACTGAGACTGTGAATAGCGTCATAGCTCAAGCTCCACCTGCAGCACAAGAAGCCTTAAAGAAGGAACTTGATGTTTTAACCACAAATTATCAGTGGCTCTGCACGAGGCTGAATGGGAAATGCAAAACTTTGGAAGTCAGTTCCTTTTCTTAGTTGTACTTGTATGTCAACATATGGCCAGATATGAAATATAGTGGTAAAGAACCTGAATTCTGGATTTAGGCTTGAATTCCTCACTAAGGCTCTTCTAAATTGTATGAGATTAGGACAGTTGCTTAACTTACCTAAACTTGTTTCCAGACTGTAAAATGGACATGAAAATAGTGCACACTATGTAGAGGTATCGTGCTGGGATTAGGTCAGTTGGTAGAGTGCTGCTCTGCACTCCCTGAGGTCCAGGATTTGATGCCCAGCGTCACAAAAATGAGAGAAGGATGAGGCAATCCACTCCCAAGGCAATCCCAAAACAGTCAGCCATTGAAAGCCCTATGAGGGTCGCTATGAGTCAGACGTGACTCCACCCCACCTAACAACAATAAATGTAGAGTTATTGAGAAATTAAATGAAATATTATATATAAAGTTCTTAGCCTAGGCCTGAATAAACATAACCAAATATTAGCTTGATTTTTATTGTCATTGCCATATTGAGTCATAAAATTCCTAAAAATAAGTTTAAATAGAATTACAGAAATTGGATTTTTTTCCATGAGTTTGAATGTGCATAAACTTTATTTAAGTATCTTAGGGGGGTACGTATTCTATGGAGAGGTGTATTTTATTATAATTGCTTTTTGTAATTGCTAGACCCTGTAGAGTTAGTTATAAGAAATGTTGCTTGTCTAGCTCCTTTTCTGATACTTAATATTTATTCAGTATGAAGAGTCCTGCTTTATCTTTCCCACATGCCCTATTCTCTAGATTGTGCTTATCTTAATATAGATGAAGAATTCAAGTGCCTCAAATGATTACCCTGTAATTGTATCAAAAATAAACTGTGATATTCTTTGTAAAAATACTGCACCAAAGAGAACAAAAGTTTACCTACTACCAAATGCTGGTGATGCCAGCTACTGTACACAAATTAGACTTTAAGACCCCTTCCCCCACACAATTATTTTTGTGAATATGGTTGATGAATAATTCAGGTACCCTATATTGCAGAAGAATGTTATTTTTAGCTAGTGTTATATATTGCTTGACATTTAAAGGCAAATACCATTCAGACCAGCATAGCAGTCCCTTATAAAAATTTAAAAATATAAATTTTACATAAAATTACCCCTGACAAATCCAGTGCTAACTTTCTAATTATAAAATGTGATTTCTGGGTTTCTGCCTTATCAGTTCTGATCTCTTTTTTATTTATCAGTTCTTTTTTGCTAGTTTTTCTAATGGAGTTCACTAGTCAGACACTTGACAAGAACATTTTCTATGACAGGAAATATTACAGTTCTGAGGATATATACACACATCTCTTGTATTACTGGTATTTGACTGCTATAGAAAATAAAGATTAGGAAGGGAAGGCAAGTGATGGCACTGTAAGAGTCTCAAGAGAGTCACAACTAATTTACTATCATGTTTCATGAGGAAGGGAGTTTTTGTATACAGGAAATTACTTTCTCACATGTTTAAATAAAACAAATAATCTTATGCTCCTGATTCCTTATATGAAGAATATCTTTTGCTTCCTGTTACTCATGATGTTTATTTAAATGTTACTCTAATTTTTCAGAAATATATTTTTGTGGCATACTTTCCAAGGGGAGCTTCTATTTTCATATTAAGCACAACATTTTCAAAATTACTCAATTATCCTTCTATTTCCTACTCATAGGTAACACCACTTCTAATCTTTCTTATTTGTATATTATTTATGTAATCATTTAGTCATATTTTATTCTTTTTCCACTTGTTTAAATACATATTTTATTTTGTCTGAAGACTGCATGTAATGACTTGTGCATACTTTAATCAACAAATTTCACACATATCAAATATTTCTAGGTACCTATCTAATAGTAATATAGCAGATACTTGAGTATAGCCCTGAATTTACCTCTCTAAACTGCCATATTACTATATGTCTGCCTCATCATTTATACCTTACTTCTTACTCTCCCAAATTAGTCAGTTCCATT
>VMDO01038299.1:0-13597 GCA_007922755.1 Pedetes capensis
TCTTAGAATAGTTCTTGGCACATGGTTAATATTGTAAAGTGCTCATAATTTTTATTATTGTTATCATCAGTAATAAATGGTCCAATAGCAATCGTACTACCTTGGATCATGTTCAGATTTTGATTTGTTTTCAGATCCTTTAACCTTGAGGAGGTAAAGGTTATGTTTTTTCATTCTTATACTTTCAGAGTATAGATAGGTAGATACCAATCGTTTTCTTCTTTTGTCTTTTTTTTTTTTTTTTTTTTTTTTTGGTAAAAGAGTCTTGCTGTATAGCCCAGGCTGGCCTCAAACTCATAATCCTCCTGCCACAGCCTCCCAAGTGCTTTGATTACAGGTATGTGACATCATGCCCGGCTTTTTACTCTCTCTTCTTTAAAACCTAAATCAAACCATAGAACCTACCTATGATATATAGTCATTTTTACTAACCAATGAAACAACTTACACTATACTAATGTGGATGTACCAGTATCTTGTACTTAGGCTCACAGCTGAACAAGATGCTCTGCTGTTTTTCTCAGCTTGTAATAGTGGTGTCAATATCTATTATGACTTGAAATGTTGAAGCCCCCAAGGAAGACTTGTTGCTGCACTGTAAACAGGTAAGTTGACAAAGCAAAATTAAGGGCTATGCCTCATCTCCCCATACTAGTTTTTCACTTTCTATCTCACTCTCACCTTCCTTCACCACTGCCTCCTCCAGAACATAATACAATATAATAAATGAGAGGAAAGATGATTTCAACAGCATGATAATTTAAATTGATTGTCAAAAATCCTGAGTGCATTGTGTAGCGTGATAAGAGATATAGATAGCATCATGAGAGAAATTTTACACAACTAATAATATCACAAATTTTCTACCAAGAACACAAATTACTTCCTTTATAATCTAAAAATAACAGAAATTATTTTGAACTTTAGACATCTTTAAAAAAATTATAAATACATTGACCAACAACTCTCCCATCCCTCCTTCTCCTCCCTCAAACCCACAGTCTCTGGTAACCATCATTCTTCTCACTACTTCTAATTCAACTTTTGTAGATTCCACATAAGTGGGATTCTGAGGTATTTCTCCTAAGTGATTGTTATGTTAGTTTATGACTTAATTATTCCATAGTGTATAGATATAGCTAAACCTCACATTATACCTCATGATTATATACAATTATGGTTTGTTAACTGAAAAGGACATGAATAAAAGCACTTGTTGTTAAAAAAATTGGAAATATTTTCATACCTTTGTTTATATCAATGAGTTGTTTCTTTTTCTTCTGACGTTCCAACTTTTCTTGTTCAGCTTTTTCTTTTGCAAGCTTTGCCCTCCTGGTCTTCTCTTCCATTTCCCTCCTTTTATTGTTTTCTTTCACTGCTTCCTATAGATATAAATAAAATTAAATAAAATTCTGTGCATTACTTATATAGTGGAGAAGTCACACAGTTTTAAAATTACATAAATATGCAGAGATGGGAAATTATCACAGCAGCCTCAAGGTACACTAGATGCATATACTTTATATTATAATTATTTAATTTGCATACAATATAATGAGCTTAATTATGGGATTATCGTATAATTGTATCATGTACTTTGCACTTTTTCTCTCCCTCATTACCCACCCTGTGTTGCTTCCTTCCTCCTTCCAATAATCTCTTCCACCCTCCAGATACATCTCCTTATATTTTCTGTTTTTAGATACACACAACAAAAAAAATTTTTTTTTCTTTTTAAGGGAAATCTAGCTTCCATTGAGTTAAAAGGTAGTATTTCTCGCTTCTGATTCTGGCTTATTTCACTTAAAATGATGATCTCAAATTCAGTCCATTTTCATTCAAATGACATGATTTCATTCTTCTTTATGGTTGTATAATATTCCACTGTGTGTATGTACCACATTTTTAAAACCCATTTATCTGTTGGTGGACATCTGGATTGATTCCTTATCTTTGCAACTGTGAATGTACTGCAATGAACATGGAAGTGCAGGTGTCTCTATGGTATGATGACTCAGATTCCAGCTATATCAGGAGTGGTATAGCTAGATCATATGGTACTTCTATTTTTAGTTTCCTGAGGAACTCCATGGTGATTTTCATAATAGCTGTACAAGTTTACAGTCTTACCATCAGTGTAAAATGGTTCCTTCCCCCACCCATCACATTCTCACCAACATTTGTTATTGTTTGTTTTGTTGATGCTGGCCATTCTGACTGGGGTAAGATGGAATGTCAGTGTAGTTATGATTTGCATTTCCCTGATGGCTAAGGATGTCAAACATTTTTTCATATGTTTATTGGCCATTTATATTTCTTCTTTTGAGAACTGTCTATTCAGTTCCATTGGCCACTTCCTGACTGGATTATTTGATTTAGTATTTAATATTTTTAGTTATTTGTATAGTCTATATATTATTATTCTGTCAAATGTATAGTTGGCAAAGATATTCTCCCATTCTGTGGGCTTTGTTTTTATTCTATTAATTGTGCCCTTTGCTGTGCAGAAGATTTTTAATTTCACACAAACCTATTTGTTAATTCTGACACTATTTCCTGGGCTATTGGAGTCCTCTTTCTTTTTTTTCTTACAGTACTAGGGGTTGAACCTAGGGCCTCATGCTTGCATGTTTGCAAGTGCTGTACCACTGAGCTGCACCCTCAGACCATTTTTTTTTACTTTTTTGACACAGGGTCTCACTAAATTATGCACACTACCTCTTGTCTTGAATTTGCGATCATATTTGGAATCCTCTTAAGAAAATACTTGTCTGTGCCTATGTGTCGAAGTTTGTTCCCTAAATTTTCTGCTAGTAGTTTCAAAGTTGGCAATTTTACATTAAGATATCTGATCCAGTTTAAAGTGATTTTTGTACAAGGTGAGAGGTATGGATCTACTTTCATTCTTCTACATGTGGATATCCAGTTACCCAGCACCATTTGTTGAAGAAGCTATCTTTTCTTCAATGTATGTTTTTAGCAACTTTGTAAAAAATCAGGTGGCTGTAGCTGCACTGGTTTATTTTTGGGTCCTCTATTGGATTCCATTGATCTTCAGGTCTGTTTTTGTGCAAATACAAAGTGGGTTTGTTACCATGGCCCTATAATATAATTTGATGTCAACTATAGTGGTGTCTCCCATATTGGGTCTTTCTTCTCAGGATTGATTTGGTTATTTGCATTTTTTCGTGTTTCCATATGAATTTTTGGATTTTTTTCTACTTATGTAAAGTATAATGTTGAAATTTTGAGGGTATTTGCATTGAATCTGTAGATCACTTTTGGTAGTATAGTTATTTTTACAATATTAATTCTTCTGATCCATGAACAAGGGAGGTCATTCTATTTTCTAATATCTTCTTAAATTTCTTCCTTTAGTATTTTGAAGTTTTCATTGTAGAGGTTGTTTGGTTCCTTGGTCAGATTTAATGCTGGGTAGCTTTTTTTTTCAGGCTATTGTGAATGAGAAAATTTTGATTTCTTTCTCATCCTGTTCATGATTAGTATAGAGAAATGCTATTAGCCAGGCACAGTGGCGCACACCTATAATCCCAGCAGCTTAGAAGGTGAAGGTAGGAGGATAGCAAGTTTGAGACCAGAGGCAGTCTGCGTAACTTAGCAAGACCCTGTCTCAAAAAGTAGAAAAATGGGCTGAGGGTGCAGCTCATTGGTCCAGCACTTGCAGAGCATTCAAGTGCGAGGTACTGGGTTCAACCCCCAGTACCGCAAAAAAACACAAAATAAAACAAAATAAAACGCAAAACAAAAAAAGGAAATGCTATTGATTTTTGAATATTGCTTTTGCATCTTGCTACTTTGCTGAAGGTACTCATCAAATCTAAGTTTTCTGGAGAGTGTGTAGGTTCTTTTAAGTATAGGATCATATAATCTGCAAATATGGAAAATGTGACTTCTTCAGTCTCTATTTGTATCCCTTTTCTTTCTTTCTTTTGCCTTACTACTCTGGCTAAAGTTTCAAACACTATATTGAATAAGAGTGGAAAGAGTGGGCATCCTTCTCTCATTTCTTATTTTAGAGGGAATCCTTTCAGTTTTTCCCCATTTAGTATGAGGTTGGCTATAAGTCTGTTGGATATAGCCTTTAAGATGTTGAGGTATCAAATTATTCCAAAAATTAGGAAAGGAGTGAACACTCATAAATTCATTCTATGAAGCTACTATCACCCTGATACCTAAACCAGGAGAAGAGTCATCTAAGATAGAGAATTATAGACCCATCTCCCTTATGAGTATAGATGCAAAAATCCTTAACAAAATCCTGGCAAACCAAATCCAGTGACATAGTAAAAAGATTATTCACCATGAGCAAGTGGGATTTATTCCACAGATGCAAGGCTGGTTCAACATATAGAAATCAATTAATGTAATCCAACACATCAAGAAACTGGCAAACAAAAACCACATGATCATCTCAATTGATGCTAAAAGGGCCTTCGACAAAGTGCAACATCTCTTCATGATAAAAAACCTGCAGAAGATAGGCATAACAGGAAAATACTTTAACATCATAAAAGTCATCTATGACAGACGTACAGCCAACATTATATTAAATGGAGAAAAACTTAAACCATTTCCTCTAAGATCTGGAATAAGACAAGGATGTCCACTCCCTCCTATTCTATCTAACATAGTAATTGAACTCCTCACCAAGGCAATCAGACAAGAGAAAGAAATCAAAGGGTTACAGGCTGGCAATGAAGAGGTCAAATTATCCTTATTTTCAGATGACGTGATATGATACCTAAAAGACCCCAAAACCTCATCCAGACAACTTTTAGATCTAATCAACTCCTTCATGAAAGTGGCAGGATATAAAATCAACACACAAAAATCAATAGCTTTTCTTTACACCAACTGTAACTAGGAAGAGAAGGAAATTACAGACACAATAACTTTCACAATAGCCCACCAGAAAATTAACTACCTTGGAATCAATCTAACCAAAGACCCTTCAGATCTCTACAAGGAAATTTTCAAAAAATTAAAGAAAGAAATCACAGATACTAAAAAAATGGAAGGACTTTCCCTGCTCCTGGATAGGGAGAATCAATATATTAAAAATGGCTATCCTTCCAAAAGCAATTTATAGATTTAATGCAATCCCCATTAAAATTCCATTGAAAGACTTTACAGAAATAGAAAAAACGATCCAAAAATTCATATGGAATTACAAAATACCACATATAGCCAAAACACTCTTAAGCTGCAAAACTAGTGTAGGTGGAACCACAATCCCTGACTTTAAGCTATACTACAGGGCAGTGGTAGCAAAAACAGCTCGGTACTGGCACAAAAATAGGCCTGAAGACACGTGGAACAGAATAGAAGATCCAAAAGTACCTCAACACACCTATAGCCACCTAATTTTCAACAAAGGAGCCAAGCAAGTAAATTGGAAAAAGGATAGCCTTTTCAATAAATGGTGCTGGGAAACATGGGCATCTGCTTGCAGAAAAATGAAAACCGACCCACATCTCTCAATATGCATGAAAGTTAACTCAAAATGGATAAAAGACCTCAACATAAAACCAGAAACTTTAAAACTAATAGAAGACAGGATAGGTAATATGCTCTAACATATAGGCATAGGAAAGTATTTCCTTAATAGGACTCCAGAAATTGCAACAAGAATAGATAAATGGGATTACATGAAATTAAAAAAGCTGTACATCAAAGGAAACAATCAACAGAGTCAAGGAAATCCCCACTGAATGGGAAAATATTTTTGCATCCTATACATCAGAAAAAGGTCTAATTACCAGAATTTATAAAGAACCCAAGAAAAAAATACCCAAGAAAACAAATAACCCAATACACAAATGGGCAAAGGAACTGAACAGACAATTCTCAAATGAAGAGGTCTGTAAAGCCATGAAACACATGAAAAAATGCTCAATATCCCTAGCCATTAGGGAAATGCAAATCAAAACAACGCTGAGATTCCATCTTACTCCAGTAAGAATGGCCAAGATCAACAAAACAAATAACAACAAATGCTGGCGAGGTTGCAGAGAAAACGGAACACTCTTATACTGCTACTGGAGCTGTAAATTACTCCAACCACTTTGGAAATCAATATGGAGGTATCTTAAAAAACTAAAAATTGATCTACTGCATGACCCAGTTATAACACTATTGTGAATTTACCCAAAGGGAGACGTGTCATCATACCACAGAGACACCTGTATCTCCATGTTCAATGCAGCACTTTTCACAATAGCAAAGATATGGAATCAACCAAAATGCCTTCAATAGAAGAATGGATAAAAAAACTATGGTATATATACACAATGGAATACTATTCAGCAATCAAGAAAAATGAAATAAGGTCATTTGCAGCAAAATGGATAGAATTAGAGAAAATTATCTTAAGTAAATGAACACAAGCTCAGAAAGAGAAATACTACATGTTCTCATATGTAGAAGTTGAATCAAAATTATAAGAAGGAAAATATCCTATGTGGAGGTCGGAACATAAAAAAAAGGTGTTGAGGTATGTTCCTTCTATTCTTACTTTTTTATGACTTTAATCATGAAGGGATGCTGAACTTTGTCAAATGCCTTTTCTGCATCTATTGAGATGATCGTGTGATTTCTGCCTCTGAATTTATTGATGTGTTGTGTTACATTTATTGATTTCATGCATATAGTTTTGAAAGAGACAAATAATCTTAAGACATTTCTTCTTGAAAAAAATTAAAAATAACTCAGTCTTCAACTGTCATTAACTGGGGGTTCCAGAAAATTAAAGATATCAATGTTACAGATGGAAAAATAAAAATATCATCTTCATTATTGAAATGAGACAGTTTTGATACAGCAGAAAAGGTTTAATGTGGCTCACCAGATATTCCACTGTGCATTTTTCTGTTATCAGCAAAATGGAGATTAAAAAAAACCTACCTCATGGGATATTTGTGAGGAGAAATGAGATAACCATTTAAAGTGCCTAGAAGAGAGCCTAATATATTATAATCAAGAAATTTTCATCTATGATGACGGTGGTTGCAATTGTGGTGTTGGCGGTAATGATTACATCTAATGATGGAGGGCAGGACACAATTATCAGTGTAATCACAGAAAAGAAATACCTGCAAATTAAGTAGCTTGTTATATTCCAAGATCTTTGGAAATGTTGAAACATTCTAAGCTACTGTCGGTTTTAATTTTGGATAGATTATTTGTGGAACTCCAGTGAATGTGAATATTCCAGTAGATGGTATTAGAGAAAGCTGAAGTAAAGTGATCCTCCAGAATAATTAATATCAACTTCTATGGAGTTCTGACAAGTCACTAATCCAGAGACATATCAACTACAAGTTCCTTCCATCACATTGTTCTGGCTTTTCTCCTACTATGATTGATTAGATATACTTCAGGGCATGTACAAACTATTTCCCCAAAATTATTTTGTTCCAGAAACCTTAAGGAGATGGAAAAAAAGAGACTCAATAGGAAGAATACATCTACATGATTTTGCCTGGAGGAGTCTATATTAAAATATTTTTTCTTCATGTTAAAAGCCACAATAGTTTAAAATAGCCTTGAAAATAATTCAAACCTCACCTAAGTTTCAAGGATTGATTTTCTCCTAGAAAATCTAAATAATTTTATCTTCACTGGCACCTCACTTTCCTATTGCCCTTTAAAGGGCTCTCAGTAATAGACTAAACCCAAAAGTACCTGGCTACTGTGAACAAACTAAAAAACTACCACTTAAAATCAACCAGAACACTAGAATCATAATCTTAGAGCAGCTTCTTAACCTCAGCACTACTGTCATTTTGGGCTGGATAATCCTTTGTGGTGGGGACTGTCAGATGCATTGTAGGATGCTTGGCAGCATCTTTGGCCTCTACCCACCAGATGTCAGTAACATCTCTCCCAGCATGACAATAAAAAAAATGGCCTCCAGAGATTGCCAAACATCACCTGGAGGGCAAAACTGCCCCAGGTTGAGAACTACTAACTTGAGGAATTTCAGAAAGATGATTTGCTCACAAAAAATTTACACCCTGCTGAACCAAGTTTCCTTTTATAGATGTGGAAAATGAGTTCTAAATGAGTTTAAATATTTGCCTAAGGTTAGACATTTATATAATTGCAAGGTTGAGATGACAACACTTATCTTTTCATTCCTGGTTTAGTGTATGTTTTATTTGTAAAGCAAGAGAAGACAATGAAGATGTGACACCCAAAGCACAAGCAACCAAATTAAAAATTAAACAACTGACTTCATCAAAATTAAAACATTTGTTCATCAAATGACACTGCCCATAAAGTGAACCAGTAACCCACAAAGTGGGAGAAAGTATTTGCAAATGGTATATTTGATAAGAATATAAAAAGAATACCTATAACTCAATGAAAAGACAAATAACCCAATTAAGGAGGACAAAGGATCTGAACAGATACTTCTTCAACGAACGTATGACTAATAAGTACGGAAAAAGATGGTCAACATCATTAATCACTAGGAAAATATAAATTGAAACCACACTGAGAAGTAGAGTTTTTGCCTAGCATGCATGAGCCCCTGGGTTCAATCCTCAGCATGACAAAGTACAAAAATCATACTGAGGTGCCTCTTTGTATCCACCGGGGTAACTATAATAATTTAAATAAACAGATAACAAGTGAGAATATAGAGAAACTGGAACTGATGTGCACTGATGGTGAATGTAAGATGATGGCCATTTTTTAAAACTAGAAATCCCTCAAATTGCTAAACAGAGTTTCCCTATGACCCTTCATTTCATTTCATTTCTAGGAATATACCCAAGAAAAACCAAAATACATATTTTTAAGAAAACTTGTATAAGAATGTTCCCTATAGCATTATTTCTAATAGCTAAAAGTAGAAAGAACTCAAATGTCCATCAACTGATGACTGGATAAACAAAATGTAGAGCATAGCCATATAACTGAATATTATTCAGTCATAAAAAGAATGAAGTACTCTATATGCCAAAGTATTTATGAACCTCAAAAATATTATTCTAAGTGAAAGATGCCAGAGACAAAAGGTCACATATTGTACGATTCCGTTTATATGTAATGTCCAGAATAGGCAAATCCGTAGAGACAGGAAGATTAGTGTCTGTGAGTGGGTGGAGAAGAGGGAATGAGAAATAACTGTTAACGAGAATAGGATTTCTTTTGGGAGTGATGAAAATGTTTTGGAATTAGACAGTGCTTAGATCATTTTAGATATTTTAGACAGATTAGATAGTTCTTAATCAACCTTGTTTAGGAGAAGTACCCAGCAAACCACTCCAGAAACAATCTGCCATTGAAAACCCTATGAATAGCAGAGAAGCACTGACAATAGTACCAGGCAAGACATAGTGCTGGGGAGGGTTTCGTTCTGTTGTATGCAGGGTCACTATGAGACGGACCCAACTCAACAACACCTAACAACAACAATATGCAACGTTGTGAATATACTAAAAATTACTGAATTATATACATTAAAATAGTGAATTTCGCAGGCTGTGGTGGTACATACCCATAATCCCAGCACTCAGGAAGCTGAGGCAGGAAGATTGCAAACTAAGAGGTCAGCCTAGGCGACACACCAAGACCTTATCTCAAACATTTTTAAAAAGCTAATTTTATGCAAATTATATCTCAATAAAAATGAGTAACACTTAAAAAAACAAGAGAAACACAGGAATGAAATAAAACCATAACTTAGGGGAGAAAAGACAATGTGACAAGACATCATATATTCGGGCACTAATACTAGGAAGCTTTATGATCTTTGGTAAGTAAGATGAGAGGAGGCAAGAAGCAGAGGAAAGGAGGTTAATGCTTGTGTATATATTATTACGCCTGCAGCTGTTAGCCCTGTGGCATCCGATCCCATCAGATCTCAGAAGCTAAGCAGGGTCGGGATGCAAGACCGCCTGGGAACACCAGGTGCTGTGTGCTTGGGAGATGGACCTGGCAACCCACTCCCAAAAATCAATCCACCCTTGAAAACCCCATGAACAGCAGAGAAGCACTGACAATAGTGTTTCGCCTGTTTTACGCAGGGTCACTATAAGTGGGGTACCGACCTGACAGCACCTAACAACAACAACAATAACAACAACAACAACAACAACAACATATATTATTACTGGTCAAATCTTTGATATGCTGAACAGTTACCAAGATCTGAGTGGACTCTTATACTATCAATATAATAGGTTGTTTTAGCTGCAGACTATTGTCATTAGGGGTCCTCACTACAAGGTGGTTATTGTTGTTAGGTGCCATGGAGTCGGGTCTAACTCATAGGGACCCTATGAGGACAGAAGGAAACACTCCTTAACATTGTACCACGCCTGGTACTAAGTCAGTGCTTCTCTGCTATTCGTAGGGTTTTCAATGACAGATTGTTTGGGGATTGTTTCAGGAGTGAGCTACCAGGTCCTTCTTCCATTTTTGTGGTTCTGGGGATCAAACCCA
Organism: Pedetes capensis; assembly: GCA_007922755.1. NCBI lineage: Eukaryota > Metazoa > Chordata > Mammalia > Rodentia > Pedetidae > Pedetes > Pedetes capensis. Next base: position 10,477 of record VMDO01038299.1, read on the forward strand.
GGGACCTTAGAGAGCACAGAGTGGCACTCTACCAACTGAATGAAACCCTAGCCACCTGTAAACCCCAGGTACCTTATTAAGATGGAAAAAAGAAAAATCTGGTAACTTGCATTTGTCTTTCTTTCTGTGATATTATGAAATATACATCTGGTCTTCTTTTCAGTTTCTTGGCATACAACTCCTAAAATCCTTAGAGTGTCCAAAATGATATTGTCTTATTGTATGCTAATGAGTTGACAAGTGGCTAGCAGCCCCTAGGTAGATTCAGGATTGAGTTGGTTTTTAAAAAAGACAAAGGTAGGATTAAAGAGTTGAGACTTTCAATCTCAACCTCCAATCTCCAGGGAAGGGAAAGAGGCTGAAGGTTACATTGATCATTGGCCAATGATTTAATCAATCCTGCCCTTGTAATGAAGCTACCATAAAACCCCAAAAGAACAGGGTTTGAAGAGCTTGCCAAGAGCTGAACACGTGTGGGAGCTTGCAGTAAGGTGGACAGGAACATATTCCTGTGCTGGGAGGGGAGTGTGCATCTCAACTCCATTGAGCCAGAAATTCCTGCACTGGGTCCAGTCTCTATATCACTGTATGGATCTCTTCAATTGGATGTTTATTAGCATGCTTTAAAATATCATTTATAGTAAACCGTTAAACATGTTTCTCAGGGTACTGTGAGCCATGTGAGAAATCTAACCTAAGGAGGGGGGCAGGGAAACCCTGGTTTATAATCTGTGTGCACAGGTAAAATGAACTGGGATGTGGGCCTAACATCTGAAGGGGAAAGGGAGGCAGTATTGGGGACTGAGCCCTCAGCCTTTGGGATATGATACAATCTCCCAGTGGATAGCATCAGAGCTGGCTTGGATTACTGGACAGCAGCCTGTGTCCTCTGCTACAGAATTGATTGCAAGTGGGGAGAAATTTCCACACCCTTTGGTGTCATGGAAGTCTTCTATGCTCATGTGGTATGAGAACAGAAGAAATATAGTTTGTTTTTCTACATGTTTCCTTATTCTGATAACAGCTATTCTTTAATGGAAATCTATGTGTCAGGTGGTTTAAATGCATAATTCCTTCCTTCCTTCCTTCCTTCCTTCCTTCCTTCCTTTGTATCTTCCTTCCTTTCTTTCTTCTTTCCTTGTGTGTGGTACTTGTGAGTTGAACCCAGGGCCTTTCACATATTCTACAAGTGCTCTTCCACTGGGCTGAACCTCCAGACCATTTTTTATTTTTTATTTTGAGTAAGGTTCTTGCTAAATTATGCAGGTTGCCTCTGGCCTAGATCTTGCTATTCCTCACCTCAGCCTCTTGAGACGCTGGGATTAAAGTTGTATACCACCATACCTGGGTTAAAGACATAATTTCTAATCTCTATAGAAAATCTGCCAAGTAATTATTATTTAATCTCATTTTACAGATGATAAAACTTAGTTTCAGGTGGGTTAAGTGACCTGCCCAAGAATACACAAGGTACTGAAGTACTACAAACACCTGGAGTTGTTGGGAATCTGCATCTATGTTCATTTATATTACCATGATGCCTCCCATATAGAGTTGTCAGATAAATTATAGGATGCTTCGTTAAATTTGGATTTCAGATAAACCTCAAATAATTTTGTGAGTACGTTTTGTAGCAGGAGTCTCCAACACCTGGGCTGCAGACCCATATGACTGTTAGGGACCTGGCCACAAAGCAGGAGGTAGTAGCCAGTAGGGAGGGAAGATTCATCTGTATTTACAGCTGCTCCCCATGGCTTGATTACTGCCTGAGCTCTACTTCTGGTGAGAGGTAAAATTGTCTTCCATGAAACTTGTCCCAGACACCAAAAAGATTGGGGACCACTGTTCTATACAATACTTGGGACATGCTTACACACAAAAAAGTTCAGATAATATTTAGGATATGTTGATACCAAAAATTCATTCACTATCTAAAATTCAACTGTAAGTGGATATCTTATATTTTCATTTGATAAATCTGGCAATCCTATTCTCAGGACTGTACTGATCTTTTATAAGTATCCTTTGATAGACTAAGATCATCGAATGAAAACAGTTCAAATGACTAACCCCCAAAAGTCCAAATCTAAACCATGTTTTGAAAACAGAAATGTTGACATAGATTGTTGATAGGCATTATGTTGTCCACAGACTTGAATCATGCTATATCTGTAACATTCGCCATATATTCCTTTTTAAATTATTTTCTGAAAATACAAGAATTTAAAACACTAGTTCATATAAAAATCCAAACTGCTACAATTTGGGGCAGAAGAAAATAAGACAATAACTAATATCAATGAAGCTCTAATGGGCAAATTCGGCAAATACAAATATACTAAATTTCTGTATGAGGAGACTAACAATAGGAACTACTAAAACAACATGAATGATGATCTAATAAAGGATGAAAAGAGCTGGGCCTGGTGGCCCACATCTGTAATTCCAGCAACTTGGGAGAGAGAGGCAGGAGGATCACAGGTTTGAGGCCAGAGGCAGCCTATGTAACTTAGTGAGACCCTGTCTGAATTTAAAGAATTAAAGAAAAAAAAAAAGGTTTAGGGGTGGAGTTCAGTAGCAGAGTGCTTGTAAAATATGTGTGAAGTCCTGTATTCAGCAAATCCCCCCCAAAAAAGGATGAAAAGAACCAAGTAGTAAGTCTATCAGTTTATATCTTAAATATTTCAATCAATTCAACTATAAAAAAATCACACAATTTGTAATGGCATATGTAATCCTAAAGAGGCCAAAAACAGAAGAGGAAAATAAGTTCTGTGGTTTGGTATTAATCTACAAAGGCATATATTTATCAAGCAGCGGAGACCATGAACTAAGATTCTGGTCCTGATGCCACCAGTTCTATTTTCATGAAAAGTCCTGATGTGGAAAAGAAGTCATATTCCCTTTCTATTATTAGGTTTGGTTTTAGGAAAGAAAGGATGGCGAAATACTTGCTTGTTTAATTCTTTGTCATGAAAAATTTTTAAAAAGAGAAGGGTGGGATGTAGATCAGTGGTAGAACACTTGCCTAGCATGTGTGATACCCTGGGATCAGTCTCCAGCATCACACACACACACACACACACACACACACACACACACACACACACACACACACACA
>VMDO01038300.1:0-13596 GCA_007922755.1 Pedetes capensis
AAAGTTTGACTGATGAGAAAATATCCAACTTATTTGAAAATTCAATTCATCACAAGACAGTGCTCTTCTAAATCAGGAAATTGAATAGAGCTAAATTGTGGTTCTTTAAATGGTCAAACCAGATTAGTAGGAAAATACTCTAAATGTGTCCAGCCACCTATTTTCATCTTGAAATTCCATATTATATTTTTCCTTTAATCCACTGCAATATTACTTTCATCATCATTGCCACTCCACTGAATTTGCTTCTGCCAAGGTCACCAACAGCATCTTTGCTGAGAAATTCAATGAATACTTTTTAGGCATTTATACTATTTATGACCTGCTTTTAAAAATCTTCCTGACACTTTTATTTTTCGGCACTAACCTTATTGTAGTTTTTCCTCTCTGGACATTTAATGTCAATGTCCTTTGGATTCCCCTATTTTGTTCATCTTTCATTACGTGTTAGTTTTACTCAAAGACTGACTTTGAGTAAACTTTTTTTTCTGTTCTACCAGTCTCACTGATGGCTGCTGCATACTCTAGAAAGCAGATTCTAAAGCTTTATTGCACCATGTTTCAAAAGTCTTCAATCATTCATGAGTTTAAGAAGTTTTAGGATTAAGGTTTAAGAAAAAAATTGTCTCCATTACTTTATGTTTATTCATTTACAACTGTCTAATTGGCACTGTCCTTGGTCCTGGAGACTTAATAGTGAAAATAAAAAGTTATGAGTGATTCCAGTGTTTGAGAAATTTTTGTTCCAGTTGGATAGGTAAAAAAAGAAGTAAATAAAAATGAAAATAAACATGAAATTTTCAGAAAGGGCTAAATACTATGAGTGAAGAACACTATGGTAACTAAACAATGAGTAGCTGAGAATATAGCTATTTTTGATAGGATACTCAGGTACAATTGTTTTGAGACCTGAATAAATGAGAAGCCAAGGATTTCAAAATGAGATCTGAATAATGAGAATGAGCTACTCATGTGATCTGAGTAAATAATATTACCAGTGGCTTGGATAATGAGTACAAAGACCTAATAGTGGGAACAAGATTGGGATGTCAAAAGATTAGAATTTGGTTCATAGTGGGGGAAAGGGATACGGGATGAGGATAGAAGAATCATGGAAACCAGATTATGTTGTTCCTTGTAAGGGATGAGGTAAAGTTTGAAGTATGTTCTTTTTGTTAAGTGTCTTCAAGTCAGATTTAACTCATAGTGACCCTGTGTACAGCAGAAGGAAACACTTCCTGACTCTGTGCAATGTCTGGTACTATGTCAGTGCTTCTTTGCTATTCATTGACTTTTTCCATGGCTGATTGTTTTGGGAGTGGGCTACTAGGTCCTTCTTGCAAGCATATAGCTCTCAGTATTCCCAGGCAGTCTCCTATCCAAGGACTAAGCAGGCCTCACTCTGCTTAGCTTCTGAGACCAGAGGGGATTTTATGCTAAGATGGTATGGTTGTAAACAGTTTGAAGTATGCTATTGTTACTGCTAGATGCTGTAGAATTGGGTCCAACTCAAAGCAACCCTGTCTACAACAGAATGAAACACTAGCTGACACTGTGCCATGCCCAAGACTATGTCAGTGCTCTTCTCCTAGTCATAGGGCTTTCCATGACAGATTGTTTCAGGATTGTATTGGAAGTGGCTGCCAGGTCCTTCTCCTGTTTTTATGGTGCTGGAGATTGAATCCAGGTTCTCAGAGAGTGCATAGCAGCACTCTACAAACTTAGATAATCTATAAATGCAATGAAAATTTATTGGTAGCGTTTGTAGCATGGTGGTGACATAGCATCACATTACCTCTTATTTTTTCTGTCAGGTGTGATGCAAATTACATAACCCTTTTTAACTTTGTTATAATAAAATTTAGATCTATAGTGAATGACTACAGGATATGGATAAATTTCTGACTTCATGGTTTTTAATTTCATTTTAACAATTTTTTTTTTTATGTACATTCTTTTGTTAAGCATCTTGAAGTATGTTTGAGTAACTGATATTATGAATTATGTAATATATTGTTATTGACAGAAAAGCATGACATTTGGATTTTGTAAACAGTGTTTCAGATGATCATTCACACTCTTTGAGCCTTAATCTCTGTTTGAAAAATAAGACAATAAGAATTTGGTTTTTTTTGTGTGTCTGTCTCTCCCAAATATTGAGTGGAGAAAACAGACATACATATTGTGATCTAAAGATATGGTGAATGTTCAAATTGAAAAAAAAGTACAGTAAAAAATACATTGCCATGTATCCCCCTCAGAATACTCCTCATAGCTTTCACCACACTTATCCTGTTGCTCTTGCCACTTTCTGAAGCTTTTCTACAAGTTCTCTTTCATGAGTGTCTTTAGTTGTGCTATTGTAGCAGTCTCAATGCCTTGAATGGACTCAAAACATTTACTTTTCATAGTGTTTTTTTTTGGGGGGGGGAAGAGTCACATGGTGTCAGATCTGATGGATAAGGTTGATGAGGACACTGTAATGTTTTTATTTGACAGAAATTACCATGTACCAGAACTAGTGTGTTAAATAGAGCATTGTCATGATAGAAGACGAAACTAAAGATACTCAACAAAGAGCACTTCCATAACTGCCTCAGAAAGTGGCAAGAATGATGCAATAAGTGTGTTTAAAGCCATGGGGAGTACTTTGAAGGCTGTTAATGGCATTATGTATTTTACTATAATAAAATTTTTATTGTAAAGATTCACTATTTTTATCACATCTTATATATACACATATATATGGGCAGATAGTTGTAAAATTATAAATATTCAGAATATAATTTGAGCTTTTTCTGTGGGCCAGGCATTAGATAAGTTTGGAAATTCAAGACATAATTTTAGAAAAATGATCTGGATAAATTTTTTTTTGTTTAAGATGTGTTACCAAACATTTTAAACCATGTGTATTTCATATGGATAAGCAAATTATAGATGTCTTCTTAATTGTATGTATCCTCCTGAGAATTTTCTTTTTAACTTCAAATCAGGAACAGTTCAATTTCAATGCTAAAATTAGGAGCAAAGTTTGAACAAGTTCTCTGTATCCTTCCTCACCAGAATTACTGCTAATGGCTATGCACAAAGTTTTGTTGATGAATTATTCGGTTCGATTTCAATCTTGATTGTTGGCAAAGACTTTTGTAACAAAGAATGCTTTGCAACTCTTAAGAATATTCCTTTAGGCACCAATGAAAAATTACTTGACATTCACAGTCTTCATATTGTAAAAATTATTTAAAGTTTAGGAACATTGCATAAGAAGCTTTCAATTCCCATAACTTTTCAATCATTTACCTTACTTTTTGTCAAGATCTTGCATGTTTTTTGCTATAAGACACTATCAGCTCCATGTGGACATTATTTTAAAACTATACTGTAGTTATCTTTATAAATATTAACATTATAGGAGTGGCTGGTGAAATACTTCTTAGAATCCAAGTGCTCTGTGCACTCCTTTTTGCAAACCACTGGATTCTTAAACAAAAAAGAGTATATATGCAATTATCCCAGTATTCAAAATTGCAATATTTGCCTCGATTATCCTTTCTCCATTTCATCCACATCAAAATTTAAGTGTCTTCTCATGGCATTTCAGAACTTAAGGCATCTCATGTTATCCTAATTCTTATTTCCACACCATTACATAGTGCTTTCCAATATGAATACATTTCCATCAATAACTACTTCTTGCCAATTTTAACACTACTTGGTATTGAAAGATTAGCCTTTTCTGCCAATACTTTATATATTTGCAATGGTTACAAGTAGTCCTTTCTCTGCACGGACACAGGGCTTTACTTGGCTTTGCCAAGTGTGTGTTTATTGCATGTTGTTTTCTCAGCTGCCCACGAGGAGTGGCAGGGGCCTGCGGAAACAATTGCTGAGGGCTGCCCAAGGACATGTTCCATGGAAGGTTGCCACTCTGTAGTATCATTTGTAAGATCCCTGGGATATGGACAGAAAATGCTTTAAGATGTGGTGTCCATGCTCTCACCTTAAATGATACAGACATAGTGAAGTTACTTTGTTTCTTTGTGTAAGAAATAGGCCTAATTCAATTATTTTAAACTTTTGAAGATAGAATCAATATTATTTATCTTCCTACCTCAAGTTATCTGCATATTATATCATAAAAATGTGGCCTTCATACATCCTTTTAGAAATGAATTATAAGAGAATTCTGAGACATTCTATACCATGTATTTGCATGCTGTTTAGAACATCTTTTTCTCATAGAAATTAAACAAAAAGTGGTTTCTAACTAGGTAGTAATCTTCTTCAGGGCAGAGCGTACAGAGTGGATTCCTAGAAAGCATTTTGAGATGAAACATATTACACAATTAGTTTCCTAGTGTTTATTCTCACTGCTGTGATAAAGTGAAGGAAGTAAAATTGGTTCAAAGGAGAGGGTTCATTGCCATGCAATTGCAACAAAAACTCATCCTATAGCTAGCTCTGGAACTTGGATGATTTCTCTCATTTGTCCATGTTTGGAGCAAGATACCTACACATTTATATTTCGGCAAGAATCAGTGTTTGGGTGAAGGCTGCTTCCTGGAAGAGGGTATAATATTTTGCAAGATAACTCTTTTCAGCAGGGGATAGTCTTCAGAGAGAGTCTCAGCTGAAGGAAAGAATTTCCCAATATACCTAGCCACTAAAATGTTAAGGTGTTCAGTCCTGAAGTTGGTCTGGAGTGCTAGGAATAACACCACAGCATTCATTACAACAGTGTTGATTGATTCACCTCTGTAATTCCCATATAATGTGGCAAGTTGTTGGCACACTGTAGGTACTCACATAGTCATTGAACAAGTAAATCAATAAAATACTGTTATGAAAAAATGGAGTAAAGTATATGAACACATAGTAGGATATAAATGATCATTTTCACACCACAAGTAACATTATAAAACTCCATACTTGAAAACAAAAAAGGAAATTGTTTTTTTGTTGTAAGGATATTCATATTAAGGTCCAAATAATTCAAATAAGTTTTATTATTCTTTAATTTTGGTAAGAAATTTTATTACTCAGAGTCTGGATCAGAAATAGATAACTCACTGAAACAGGAAAATGCAGAAAGTTAAAAGGAACCAACTTGATGTGATTAACCAACACGGGACTTGAAATAGCAGAGAGCCATTATTACCTATCAAGCCTGAGAAAAGGAGAGAGAGTAGCTAATTAGGTTTTATTTTTCTTTGTGAGACAGCATCTCACTGTGTAGTCCAGACTGGACTTGAATTTACAATCCTGCCTCACCTTCTCAAGTGCTGGGATTGCATACATGTGCCACCATGCCCCTCTTTACAGTAATTTGAAAGCAGAGAAAACAGGCCTATTTTTTTTTTTTGTAGAGAAGCAGTCACTACCAGTACAATGCCCATCAAGGAGGGAACCAAGGAAATAAGCCTGTAAAACTTTCATCTCTTTCTAATCTTGATCATTTGCTGGTGACTTCCACTGGCTAAACCAACAGAGAGTCAGCACATGTGAGGCTAGTTCATGCATGCAACTCTGTGCAACGTGGCTTCTGGAGCCAAGGACAGTCTGGAGAAAGGTGGCATTTCTCAAATTATGGTCTTAGAAGCCTGAGAAGTTCTACAATTCTCACATGTTCATAAAGTTAAGACAACTTTCATAATACCTTAGTATCCCTTGAACTCTTCTTGAACAAGTATACCAAAGAGTTTTCCATAATGTCCGATGTTACAAATGGATGAATGCAGAAGTATAAGTATTCAGCTTTCTGACATAGACCTAAACAATGAAAATATTTCCAAACATGTAAAACGAGCAAACACTTCTTAATAATTAGTTCTTAAAAAACAATGTTGGTGAGTTTACTCATTAGGGATAAGAGACAGTATGTACTTTAGATTTAAGCATGGACATTCAGGGAGAAAAAAAGAGATACTTAAGCAAAGAAACATACTACTCATCATCCATGAGAGGGATATGGGTTTCTCAAGAGAGAGTTGGAATAATTAGTTTTACAAAATATATTTTAATAAAATATTGGTTAACATGAACTTATTTTTATTTTAAAACATGATAAACATTTTGAAGATTCTCAATGTTAATTTCTATTGTTATACTAAAGGAATATGACTTATATAAACAAAATCTCTTTGGAATCATCAATCTTAAGAGTTTAAAGGGATTCTAAGAACAAATATTTTGAAAATTGTTGATTTAAAATGTTCAGAAAGTCTGCTTTCTGACATGATAATGATTCAGTAAAATGTGTTTTACTTGTTTGAAAGCTTCTGAAGAGACATTTAAAAACATTTCAATGTTAGAGTAGACATGCTCTGCCAAAGCTAAGCAACTGATTGTTTCTATTCTTTGGATGGCTTTTAATCAATATGCGTGCTTTCTGGATAGCTTCCTGTTTTAGTACATTTGTGGTGCTATTACAAAATACTGTACCTGAGACTGTGTAATTTATAAATGACAGAAATTTATTTCTTATAATTTTGGAGGCTGAGAAGTCCAAAATCAAGGCACCAGCACTCATACCTGATGAGAGATGCTCCTGCATCCATGATGGTGCCTTGTTGTTTCATCCTCTGAGGAGACAAATACTGTGATGTTGGATGACAGAAGAGACCAAATGACAAAGAGCATTCTCTTCAACCTGTAGCCCTTTTACAAGGGTGCTGTTTCCATTCATGAGAATTCTGCCCTCATGACTAAGTCATTCTTGACTTATTCACCTTCGAAAGGCCACATTTCTTAACATTGTTGAATTGGGGATTACATTTCAACATGAATTTTGCGTGAGACAAAATCATTGAAACCATGGCGCTTCCTCAAACATTCATTAAATGTAGCACTTCCCATGGCCTGATATTTTATAGCAAAGTCACTAAATATATTGCCACTAGAAAGCTTCACCACTTTGGTTCACCTGACAGTTAAGGAAGGGCTAATACTTAAGAAACAGGGCTGGGGTTTATTTAGCTCATTTGGCAGAGTGCTACTCCACACTCTCTGTGGACCCTGGTTTGACCCTGATCTCTGCAAAAATGGGAGAAGGACGGGGCAATCCACTCCTGAAGCAATCCCAGAAACAGCTTTTGAAAATCCTATGAAGGTTGCTATGAGACAGACAGGACTTGATGGTACCTAACAACAAACAATAATACTTAAGAGGCTCAGCAGATGAATATGTAAGAGAATGTTCAACCACATGAACTGAAATGAGGAACAATAGTCAAGTTTGCCTCAATATATTTTCTGAAAATCCAGAGACACAACCTAAGTAGAGATTGAAGAAACTTTACCTCAGCTGGCTTGTAATAAACAGGACCTTGCTTTGTTGTCAAGATGCTCTAAAAGCAGCCTTGGAATGCCACTGCAGGTGTCTTGTAAAACTGTGTGTGACTGGGAAAGACATGGAAAAGGGTAAGGCTTGGGCATGTGCAGCTTCAACATTCTGGAGAAAATATTTTTGCTGTGATGAGTTCATTTATTATTGTACCACCACCACCAGCACCACCACTACCACCATCAATAGTAATAATAATAATAATAATAATAATCATAGTGAAGATGAGAAAGGAGAGAAAGAAGAAGAAAAAGAATGAGGAGGAGATGTCAGAGGATGAGGAGGAGGAAGAAGAAGAAGACAGAAGATGAGGGAAAGGGGGAAAAGGAAGAAGAAGAGGAGACTGAAGAAGAGAAAGCGAAGAGGAAGAGAAGAGGAACTATTTCATTACTGAACACTTGGAAAGGCATTCATTGGTAAGAAGGATGAGGGAGTTTGAATTCTGTTTTTCCATTCCCATTTTAGAATAAAAAAATCAAATGCAATCTATTTTACTGGTGCTTGGGGGCCAAAATTAAGGATTTGCCCCCTGGGTTCAGGAAAAGTGGTCTCAAAAGCTAGAGGGGAAATTTACTACTATAGTTGTTGTTAGGTGCAGTGGAGTTGGGTCCAACTCAAAGTGACACTATATAGAACAGAATGAAACACTACCCGACACTGTGTCATGCCTGGCAATATTGTCAGTGTTTCTCTGCTATTCATAGGGTTTTTGATGGCTGATTGTTTCAGGAGTGGGCTACTCGGTCCTTCACCCAAGCCTACAGCACCGTTTTCCCAGGGGGATTTCCATCCAAGGACAAACCAGGCCCAACCCTGCTCAGTTTCCAAGATTGGACGAGATCAGATGCCAGGGCAGTATGACTACAGGGTACTACTGTAGGCCATCTGTAAATTGGCATGCATGCAAATAGGCCAAGGTGAAAAAGAAACTAATGGAATTAATTATAATCAGAAAAACATGAGATGATATAATTGGACATTTTATAATTAAATGTTTAAAGTGTTGGAGGAGATTTTGCTTTGCATTTGGTTCTCATCAAGATGGAGTAGCCCTACTCCTCTCACGTCCTCCATTTATTACTAAAAACTCTACAACAATGTAAAAAAATGAAGTCTTTGAAAGGTAGAAAGAAAAAGGCAGAGTGCACAGGAAACTTGAGACTTAAAGAATGATCCAGCATTGTATTTTCTGGGCCTCCTCACTGCTTACCACACAGTATACATAAGAAGACTATCAACAAGCACAGATCAAATAGTCTCCAAGAAAAGCCTACTCCATTAGGCAAAAGACTGGAATAGAGTGCTGTAAAACCTTTTTTGAAAATACTCATGTGACTTCAGCCAATACCAAATGGCAAAAAACAAAACAAAACAAAAAAACACACCACTCTTGTCCTTCAACAGTTTCAATTGACCTGAACAGGGAACTGATACTCTATCCAGCCACCTCAATCTCCAAGATCCAAACCATCTTCTACCCCTTGCTTAGCAAAAGCTGTTTATGGCCTGATGGCCCAGATAACTTACTGTAGGCCAGACTGAGCAGGGAACTGGTCTTCCATCTCCCACCCAATAAAATCAGGTGGTACTCTGTCAGGGTGACACAATAAGCTAATCCTGAACTCCCACCCAGCAGCATTAAAAGTTAATGAGGGGATAAAAGTCCAAGCAAATCAGCATTTCATGACTGCTCACCTAAGGTATCAACAGTATCCAGCAGGTAAGTGAGCTTCCATCCTCAAATGGAAGCAACAAGACTTAATAAAGGCAAGTGAGTATTTTAGAGTTGACTCTCGCGTCTCCCTCACTGCTAGTATCGGTGGATACCAATCAAAAACAACATCCACATACCTGGTAGCAACAGACTGAGAAATACTGTATGAGGCAAGCCTAAGTGGCATTCCTACACCCTTTTTCCTTACACTTGTGGCAGAAGGTATGGTACTGAGTACCCAGTTCCAATAAGCATCAGTGAGGCAAAAGGAAGTATTGTAGGTTGTGGCTAATAACTACCTCCATCTCTCAGTTTCAGTGGACCTGGAGCAGAGTTGAATTTACACTTACAAAGAAGGAATGAGGCATTGTAAGTTGGTGATCACTTCTCTGTTAAGGGGTCACAAAGGCCAAGGGGATGGTGAGGTTTTACTCCACTTAATTGTGGTGAGGCTGCATTCCAATTTTGATGGAGAGATATTAGTGGGAACAATTGCCTATTTGTTTTATTGACTATGCAAAGCTATTTGACCATGTGGATCACAACAAATTATGGACAACATTGTAAAGAATGGGAACACCAGAGAAATTAATTGCACTCATGAGGAATCGGTACATGGACCAGAAGCAATGATTTACACACAAGAAGGAAACACTGCCTGGCTTAAAGTCAAGAAAGATGTGTTTCAGGGCTATATCCTTTCATAATATCTCTTCAATCTCTGTGCTGAACAAATAATCCAAGAAGCTGCATTTTATGAAGAAGAATATGGCAACAGGATTGGAAGAAGACTCATTAACCACCTGCGTTATGCAAATGACCCAACTCTGCTTGCTCAAAGTGAAGAGGATTTGAAACATTTACTGATGAAGATCAAAGATCATTGCCTTCAGGATGGATGGCACCTCAGCATGAAAAAAGCAAATATCCTTACAACTGGGTCAGTATGCATGTTCATAATAAACAGAGAAATATTCAGGTTGTCCAAGATTTTGCCTCACTTGGTTCTACAATTAAAATGCATGGAAGCAGCATTCAAGATATCAAAAGATGCAGTGCATTGGGAAAAGCAATTGCAAAAGACCTCTTTAAAGTGTTGGAAAATAATGATGTCTCATTGAAGGTAAAGGTGTGCTTGACTCATGTCATGGTGTTTTCAATCGCATCGTATGGCTGTGAAACCTGGACATTGAATAAGGAAGGCAGGAAAATAATTGATGCTTTTGAATTATGGTTCTGGAGATGAATATTGAATATTCTATATATTGCCAAAAGAACCAATTGATCTTAGAAGAAGTGCAACCAGAATGATCCTTGGAAGCAAGGATGGCTAGACTGCATCTGACATATTTTGGACTTGTGAGGAGGCACCAATCCCTGGAAAATTACATCATGTTTGGGAGAGCGGCAGGGCAAAAAAATAAAAGGAAGACTCTCAACTAGATGGATTGACACAGTGGCTACAAAAATGGACTTAAACATAAAAAAGATTGTGTACCTGGCACAGAACTGGAGGTGGTTTTGTGCTATTGTACATAGGGATTCTATGTGTTGGACCCAACTTGAGGGCACCTAACAACAACAGCAACAACATATACTTACTGATATTTTGTTAGTTCTGCTGTCAATAGGTCGAAGTATTACAGTAACTATGTATATTTGTGCAACTGTCTTCTCCCTTTAGCATTGTCTGTTTTTGCTTCATTTATTATTATTCTCTATCATTTGTTGCTTACAAATTTAAGATCACTCTAGTCTTAGTAATGGATTGATCCTTTTGTAGTTATGTATGCTCTCTCTTTTTCTTATGATTTTTTTACTCACAATTAAACTTTATTAGATATAATACAGCTAACTGTGTAGGTTTCTTATATTAATCTTTATAGAGTATTTTTTCATACTTTAACTTTTAACTTCCCAATGTGGTTATAGTTGAAGAGAGTTACATGTAAGAGCATACAGTTGGAACATAATTTATGTTGTATGTGGGAAGGTTTATTGTTGTTTTGTTTTCTTTTACTCACTCTGTGAAATGCTTATTTGTTATATTTAGTCCATTATGTATAAGTAATAATTAGCATGGGCTGGAATTTAGCTCAGTTGGTAGAGCGCTGCTCTGCAGTCTCTGAGGTCCCGAGTTCAATTCCCAGCACCGCAAAATGGGAGAAGGATGTGGCAACCCACTGCCAAGGCAATCCCAAAACAATCTGCCATGGAAAACCCTGTGAGAGTCGCTATGAGTCGGACATGGCTTGACAGCACCTAACAGCAACAATAACAATAATTAACATGGTACAGCTTTATTCTGCCATTTTATTATGTGATTTCTATTGGTTACTTCTTTTCATCTCTTATTATTTCTTGTGTGCTACTTGAGCAGTTTTTGTTGAAAAGTATTTTTATAGTGGTTGCTGTAGTGATATACACACACATCATATCACAGTGTATTAGTCTTCATGTTTTACCACTTCAAGTTAAATGTAGAAATCATATGCCAGGATAGGTCAGGGTGACTGATATTGGAATGTAAACAGACTGAGATACAGGTCACAGACTAGTGCATGTGCACAATATTGCTATGACCTAATCCCATGTAACTGTGATGTGATTGGGCAATAGTCTTCACAATTAGCCACTATTGTGTAAAAGCCTTAAGAAGTCCCTCCGCCAGCACTGGTGTGGAGAGGATAGGATAAGCAGAGAGGACAGGACTTGTGAGAAGGACAGGCTGTGGAGAGGATTGGGGGGCATAGAGAAGCAACGGGGCATGCTGAAGGCAACAACCATGGGCAGTGGTACCACAGAGTGAATGGAGAAGAACAACCTGGAATAAAGCCTTCCACACCTGCCTTCAGCTCCTTGTGCATGTTTTGGTTCTCACGATGGGCCTCAAGCATCCCACTCTGGCCAAGGA
The DNA here is from genome assembly GCA_007922755.1 of Pedetes capensis. Lineage (NCBI taxonomy): Eukaryota > Metazoa > Chordata > Mammalia > Rodentia > Pedetidae > Pedetes > Pedetes capensis. Next base: position 11,971 of record VMDO01038300.1, read on the forward strand.
GCCCCGCTCTGGTTCAACATCATGCTGCCATTTATGTCACTTTACCCTCTCTACCCCCACAAGTCTGTCAGTTTGCTGTACTCTGGTTGCTTGCATGTTGCTATAAGGCTGAAAGCTATGCTATAGGTAGTACAGATACCAGCAGGGTCACCCATGGTGGACAGGCTTCATCTGAGCTTCTAGACTAAGACAGAGTAGGAAGGAGGACCTGGCAACCCACTCACGAAACAACTAGCCATTGGAAATCCTATGAATAGCAGAGAAACACTGTCAAATTCATGCCAGAAAATAGGCCTTCCTGAGCACCTTATTGTACTCATGAGGAATCTGTACATGGATTAGGAGGAGACAGTCATTTGAACAGAACAAGAAAACACTCTGGTTTAAAGTCAAGAAAGGTATGTAGCAGGGATGTAACCTTTCACCCTATCTCTTCAATTTCTAAGCTGAGCAAATTATCCAAGAACCTGAACTTTATGAAGAATGCTGCATCCGGATTGGTGGAATACTCATTAACGACCTGCATTATGCAGGTGACACAACTCTACTTGCTGAAAGGAAGAGGATTTGAAATATTTACTGATGAAGATCAAAGGACACAGACTTCAATATGGATTGTAACTCAACAACAACAAAACAAAAATCCTTACAACTGGATCAGTATGCAACTTCATGATAAAAGGAGAAAAGATTGAGGTTGCCTACCATTTTGTTTTAATTAGTTATACAATCAACACCCATGGAAGCATCAGTAAAGAAGTCAAAAGATGCATTGTATTGGGAAAAACTGTGGCAAAAAGTCTGTAAAGTATTGAAAAACAAAGATGTCACGTTGAAGATGAAGGGACACCTCACTCATGTCATGCTATTTTCAGTGACATCATATGCTTGTGAAAGCTGCACATTGAATAAGGGAGACAGAAGAAGAATTGATGCTTTTGAATTATGGTGCTGGAGACAAATATTGAATATACTATTGACTGCCAAAAGAACCAACAGACCTGTCCTAGAAGAAGTGCAACCAGAGTGTTCCTTGGAAGCAAGGATAGCTAGACTGCGTCTTATGTATTTTGGACATGTTGTCAGGAGGGACAAATCCCTGGAGAAGGACATCATGTTTAGGAGAGTGACAGGTCAAAGAAAAAAAGGAAAACCCTCTACTAGATGGAAGGACACAGTGTCTGCAGCAATGGTCTTAAACATAAATAAGATTGTGTGCCTGGCACAGAACCTGGGAGTGTTTCAATATGCTGTACATAGGGTCGCTATGAGTGGGACCTGACTTGACAGCACCTAACAACAACAACAATCCTCTCCACTTAAAAATATAATACACAAAGTAACAAACATAATGGTTCCACTTATGATGTTTTACTGTATGATAGTGCAGAAACAGTACACATGGAAGCTATATTTTGGGTCTTGGGTTGGGATCTTTTCCTAGGTTAGTAATGTATATTATGATGCTAGCTGAGAATTCACAGCTCTCAGTCATACACATGATCATGAGGGTTAACAATTAAACTCTACTATGCACTGTGTTACTAAGCTATGATATTTGCTACTAAAGTATTTTAATGAATTTTTCACTTATGATAGTTTCAACTTGTGATGAGTTTGTTGAAA
>VMDO01038301.1:0-13604 GCA_007922755.1 Pedetes capensis
TAAGATCACATCCATCCATATTTTATTACTGCCCTCAGGTTCAGAAGGCCAGCTTTGCAACTGGCATGACGGTTCTTCTCCCTCCCCCTGCCAGTTGGAAGTGGCTTCCTGTGGGGTGAGTGAGGGATCTGTATGGACAGTCAAAATCTTTTTCCTTGCTTCTTCACTACGTGCCCTGCAAATGGACTGCAACCCATGTTCATTTACACCTAAAAGTGCTTCAACATTCCATTTCTGGTCTCACAGAGAGAAATAAGCTGAGAAAGAAGTAGGCCAGTTAGCTAGGGCAGAAAAAAATTCTGCTTAAACATCCAAACTAAGTCAGGTCCCTTGATGCTACCATTCATATGAACCCATTATGGAACTTCCTTAAAATCTGAAAAGGACATTACAAACATTTGATAAACATAAGTTTGTCCTTAAATCAATACTTCATTATATACCAAAGAGGGCTGGGATTTAGCTCAGTTGACAGTGCACTGCTCTGCAGTCCCTGAGGTCCTGAGTTCGATTCCCAGCACTGAAAAAAAATGGGAGAAGGACATGGTAATCCACTCTCAAGGCAATCCCTAAACAATCCATTGAAAACCCTATGAGGGTCGCTATAAGTTAGACACGACTGGACGGCACCTAGCAACAATAACATATACCAAAGAACTTATAGCTTTTGCTTTCATCTGATGGAATTAATTCCCACCAAAGGGCTTTATTAAATAACAGTTATAATGATAGAGCCTGCAGCCGTAGCCCTGTGGCATCCAATCCTGTCAGATCTTGGAAGCTAAGCAGGGTCAGGCCTGGTTGGTACTTGGATGGGAGACCGCCTGGGAACACCAGGTGCTGTAGGCTTGGGAGACGGACCTGGCAACCCACTCCCAAAAATCAATCCGCCATTGAAAACCCTATGATCAGGAGAGAAGCACTGGCAATAGTGTTTCCCTTGTTGTATGTAGGGTTGCTACGAGTCAGATACCGACTTGATGGCACCTAACAACAGCAACATAATGATAGAACACTTATGCTATGCCACAAATCATTCTACATGTATTACATACCCAGTGTCATTCAATCTTCACATGACATTAAGGTGTTTTTAAGTATTACCCTCAGCTCTATTTTATATGATGGAGCTGAAGACCAGAGAGATGTTTCACATCACTCGCCTCAGGACAGAGTTGGCAGGTGGCAGAGGTGGGAGCGGAGTGGGGAATTCGTGTGTTTGCTCACTATAATGACTTCCAGCCTCGGGTGTCGTCACATTGGAAATCTCTATGGTAGTGAAACATTGTACTCTGTTGTAGCGAAGAGTTCACACATATAAATGAAAGTTGGAAGAAATGGAGTCTTTAGGGGGCAGCTTGAGGAAGGGAACATGAGTTTGTGCTTTCTCTCAGCAGCCCTTAGTCTCTTCATCTGTAAAGGTTCCAAGATCCTTTCCATTTCTAACACTTGTAAATTTGGCTAAGCACACAGGCCAAAGGAGGGAGAGAGAGCCTGGGAAAGCTTTGTAACCAGATGTCTGTCCTGCCTCCTGTAAGTGCGCACTAGCCGCTCAATGTCCTTTGTTCTGGGGATCATCTCGCCTCTGCCTCTCATCTTCCCTTTACTTTCTCACTCAAACTTTAAGTTCTGTTTTATCTTCTTGAGCTTACATAGGCTTTTTGATATCCTTTCTGGAGAAACCTACATAAGACAGGCTTATGGATTTTGGTGATATTTTCTGGCCAGCCCTTTTATGTTTTAAGATTTCCCCTAGTATAATGGCTGAAATTGTAATTTGTGTAAATACAATAAGAACAGCCATGATACAGATCCACTTTCTTTAGAACAAGGGATTTGTATCATATGCTAAACGTTACAGACTGTGAAGAGGAGAGAGCTGTAGGACTAAAACAGGTATTACTCTCTGCCATATCCCACAGTTTATAATATTATCATGGCAGAAATTCTTCTTATCCAAATCCATTTAAGGCCCTACTGTGCTGTGACAATACCATATTGCAAGGTCACAGTGGTTCTGGCTGCAGGAGACAGCATGGAGCACAGAAAGCACCTGTATTTTAGGATTAGGTCAGACTGGAATCTGATGTCAGCTCTGATGCTTGCAAGCTGTGCAACCTTGGAAATGCAACTAAAAATTTCTGACTTTTATTTCCTCATCTGAAAATGAGACCACTCTTTAAATTATTGTTAGTGGCTGAGAAGATTAATCTGATCTATATGAAAATATCCAACTTAGTAAATACCCCACCAATGTTGGTTTCATTCCCTTCCTTGCCTACTTTTTTCTTTTCCCAACACACCTTCTCTACAAACTAAAAAAATTAATTTTTGGCAAACATAAGCAGAAGAAGTGATTCCTGGCTGTGGTTTGGCAAAATTCCAAGTTATCAGTAGTTATTTTCAGAAGTATTGCACAATCCTTAAATTAAAATTAATTTTAACTTCATTAGCTTAAAATGCTGAGTAAAATGGCTAGTGTCACAAAATAAAATAATAAGAGCTATAGTCATTATCAAAAAGTTGGGAATCCCCACATCAAAACAAAAAGAGAAGTGGAAATTTGACATTTACCAAAGAACAAGATAGGATCTTCAAAACAAAGAACCAATTCTTACAAAGTGTAGTCACAAACACGGCACTTGACTTGTATCATATTTCCTCATGTGGATTAGGTGATTAAAATCACCACACAGTATAAAAAATTGTTCAGGATAATTTCACATAAAAAATTCCTGAAATAAGAACAGAAAGTAATTTTTGTTCCAGTAACATTTGGACATTTAAGTGTAAAGATAAATGCTATCTACTTTTCAAGACTATATATATTAACCTTAGCTAATTATAAGATGATACAGTAAACATTAATAACAGGCCAAACATTGTTGTTGTTGTTGTTAGGTGCCATCGAGTCGGTGTCCGACTCATTAGCGACCCTCATAGGGTTTTCAATGGCTGACTATTTCGGGATTGCCTTGGGAGTGGATTGCCAGGTCCTTCTCCCATTTTTGTGGTGCTGGGAATTGAACTCGAGACCCCAGAGACTGCAGCGCAGCACTCTACCAACTGAGCTAAATCCCAGCCACAATAAAAATATTTCTCAAACCAAACATGGTGGTGCGTTCCTATAATCCCAGTGACTCAGGAGACAGACTCACAGGGTCACAAGTTCGAGGCCAGAGGCAGCCTGTACAACTTGATGAAACTTTGTGTCAAGATAAAAAAGTTTATAAAAGGGGCAGCTCAGTGGTAGAGCACTTGCAAAGCACACGTAAGGCTCTGGGTTCAACACCCCCAGTACAACAAAAAGAAGAAAAAAATTTTTTTTCTTAAATATCCAAGTCTATTGAGTGTAGTTTAGAATATGTATATAATATGCACAAATATGTATATAAATTTTATATGCACAAATATGTATATAAATTTTATATAACATCCTACTGGGTTGGGGTTTAGTTCAGTTGGTAGAATACTGCTCCATACTCTCTGAGGACCCAGGTTCAATTCCCAGCACTGCAAAAATGGAAGAAGGACATGGCAATCCACTCCTGAAGCAATCTCAAAACAATCAGCCACTGAAAACCTTGTGAGGCTTGTTATGAGTCCCACCTGACTCGGTGGCACCTAACAACAGCAGCAACAATAATATCTTACTATTATGAATGAAAGGCAAATTCAGAATTTAATCATCACTGAGTATATATGCAACATAAAATGTCAGTTCAAATTATGCTTTGTATCAACCTTGGCACTTAACATTGTGAGGAGTTTGCCATTTGTGCTGTTGCCATGCAGACTTCAATGCATCCATGATAATGGGATGCCCACCTGACATGCTGTGGGAATGATCAACAATTATTCTTTCAACTTCTAGGATACATCAGGAAACAAAACTGACAAGACTCCTTTTCCTTATACAGCTTGCATACTAAGGTGGAGAGTAAGATATTTTAAAAATAAATGAATTATACAATATATTTGAGGTTAAAAAGGCCATTGTGGGAAAAAGCAAGTGAATATGTTGTATATCTCTTATGTCCTTGGGAAATTACTGGGTTTTGAGGACTGGAAGCATCTTAAGAGTGTTTACTGGTATTAAGATGGAGAAATTAGAGTGAACATAAACTTTCATGGTTATCAGACAGGTTAAGTGCAGATTATAACAAGAGGAAGGAGAAAGGACAGTAATTGTTGTTGTTGTTGTTGTTGTTAGGTACCGTCGAGTCGGTATCCGACTCATAGCGACCCTCTGTACAACAGGGGAAACACTATTGTCAGTGCTTCTCTGCTGTTCATAGGGTTTTCGATGGCAGATTGATTTTTGGGAGGGGGTTGCCAGGTCCTTCTCCCAAGCCTACAGCTTCTGGTGTTCCCAGGCGGTCTCCCATCCAGGTCTAACCAGGCCTGACCCTGCTTATCTTCCGAGATCTGACGGGATCGGATGCCACAGGGCTACCGCTGCAAGACTACTTAAAGCTGGCAAGCGGTTTAAATTACATTTAGGAAAGTTGTGTTCTTCAGATTAAGAAACAGAAATCCTGACACTTATACAGTACAGAAAGAAAAATAGAAAAAATGACATTTTAAAATAAGACATATCCCTTTAGGTCAATATTTCCACCTATCTCAAGGGCAGAGATTTTCTTATGACCCAGAATGAAGTGTTCTGGGTTTCAATCTCCCAAAGCCGTAAGGCAAAGGGCAAGGTTGGGCATCTCCGTTGCCCTCAGCGGTCATGCCATTCCTGCCAGCAGAGGAAAGTCTCTGAAGAAACTCTTGCTCCAGGCAGTGGGGATGAGGCGGGGGGCCAGGGCATCCAGTTTTAGCCTTTCTCATTCAGAGACTCTGGAAGTGAGGGCTGTGGCCAGGCCTCATCTGTTGGGTGGACACATGCATTCCCTGGTGATTTCAATCAAACATAAACCAAGGGCTGCACAAGGCATCCCCAGCCTAGTGGTCTCCTGATAGCTGGAAGCCAATGTCAGGAGCCAATTCTTAAACAAACAGGTAAAAAAGACTATTTTTAGAGGCTGGCGTCCCATTTCAATTTCTCATTCTTCATGGGCCACAAAGGTGACTGTGATTTTGGAGGACCTTCTAGGCTTAAAAGGCATCGTGACTTTAGTGTACTATCTTGTTTCCTGAGGCTATTATTCCCACAGGAAACTGACTGGAACACTCATTTGTCATGAGTTTTGCCCAACCTCAGTAGCTTCCTTTATCTGCTGGGGACAGACAAGAAGAATAGAATTCATGGAATCTAACTCAAAAGCTTGAGTCCTGTGAGTCAAGTTCAAATCCATCAGCACCAGGGGCCCAAAGCAGGGGTCCAATTAGCAGCCAATTTTTTTATTGGATAATGAATGGAAAAGAGCAGAGGCAGTGGGGAAGGTAACAATCTCAGCTTCTCAACTTTTACCACAATAAATAAAATGGTAATTGTAGTAATAATTATGCACATCAAGTTTTAGCTTTGGAGAAACTTCTACAGTAGCCCTAATTACCAATCCTTATAATGTGCAGTAATGGTAAATTTTCATTAGTCAGAATAATGTATTTATAGGGCTGCTGAACATTGTCCTAAGGGCAATCTTTTTTTATTTTTTATTTTGGTACTGGAGGTTGAACCTAGGGCCTTGCACTTGCATGCTCTGCAAGTGCTGGACCACTGAGCTGCACCCTGAGCCCGTTTTTTTTTTTTTTTTTTTTTTTTTTTTTTTTTTTTTTTTTTTTTTTTTTTTTTTTTTTTTTTTTTTTTTTTTTTTTTTTTTTTTTTTTTTTTACTTTTTGAATCAGGGTCTCACTAAGTTATGCAGACTGCCTCTCATCTCCAACTTGGGATCCTAAAGGCAATCTTGAGGCATCTTTACTTAGAAGCAGTTGCAGGTGGTCGGGTTGCCTGGTGACTGGATCAGGCAAAAGTTCAGTCAGAAACCCTGCATTCACTTCAATCTCAGACCGCTTTGGAATCCACTAGCAGGCAGAATATTTACCTTTCCTTTAACTTGGAAGGAACACAGAGAATGATAAAAGGGCAAAAAAAAAAAAAATAGAGTCTAAGAAAAGATTTTAAAAGATGGGAACTGATTTTGCCTGGAGAGGACAGAAGGACGACTGAGGTGGTTCTGAAGGCTGCAGAGTTCTCACTCATAATCACCCATTCGTTCACATATTCATTCACCCAAAGCACCCCCGTGGCAGATATGGAGAAGGGCAAAAGTAGAGGTCGGCAAGACAAATCCTGCCTTCAAAAATCTCTCCATTTCCAGTGACTAAAATGGAGCATCAAGTGTAGGGTTGGACATAAGTGGGAAATAAGCCTGAGTTGAAGGGATTCGAGAAACTGAAATGCTTGCCAAGGCCAAGGGAGCAATGGAAACAAACACATCCCCACTTTCTATTTGTTTAGAAGAACAACTGCTGGATAAAGGGTGAAGTAATTTTCAGGGCTTTGGTTTAATAGTCCAGAATATTCTATTATAAACCTAATGTTGTCAGTATAAAGAGAAGCAACTATTTTATGGTTTCCGTTAGGCTTTTAGCCTATATGTGACGCTGTATGATTCCTATGAGGGTCTATTCCAGCCACAGAAATAGCAGAGAAGGCAGAAGTCAATGAGGCATCTCTTCCCTCCACACTGATGAGCAGAAAGGCCACTGGCAACAAGTACAAGTCCGTGGTAACACGCTGTGTTATTAGTGTTAGGTCTCTCTTCTGCTGTAGGTTCTTAGATTTCTCCCAGCCTTAGATGGACTGAGATTTATTACTATTCAGGACAAATATAGTTGTGATTCCATATCACAAATATAGGAGTGACTTTTCACTTTGTTGTTGTTAGGTGCCATCAAGTCAGGCCCAACTCATAGCAATCCTATGTACAACAGATGAAACACTCCCGGTCAGTGTGCCATGCCTGGCACTGTGTCAGCACGTCTCTATTCATAAGGTTTTCAGTGGCTGATTGTTTTGGGAGTGGGCTACCAGGTTTTGCTCCCAAGCCTACAGAACCCAGTATTCCCAGGGGGTCTCTCACTCAGGGACTAACCAAGCCTGATCCTGCTTAGTTCCTAAGATCTGACAAGATCAGATGCCAGGGTGTGTGGTTGTAGATCTGACTTTTTACTTACTTTCTTTAAATACTATAGACCAACAAGGCAGACAATTCCAGTCCCAGCATACCGTGTGCTAGAGTTTGGATCTAGAATGTCCTTCAAAGGCCTAGGTGTTAAAGGATTAGTCCCTAGCATGGCCCTATGAAGAGGTGGTTGCATTTTCAGGAGATGGGGCCTGGAGGAAAGAAGTTAGGTGATTGGGGGCGTGCCCTTGAAATGGATATGGGGACCCAGCTCCTCTTTCTTCTTCTCTTTACTTCCTGGCTGCCATGAGATGAATAGCTTCCTCTGCTATGTTCTCCTGCCCTGACGGCACTGGGCCCAGGCAACTATGGACTGAAAGAAACCTCTGATACCTTAAGCTTAAGCCCTTCCTCCTTGTAAGCTAATTTACCTCAGGTATTTTAAAGGGTGATTGAAAACTGACTAACAAAACGTGTTTATTGTTGGTATTTTTTAACATGAATTTTTTAGTTTGACTCTATAATCACTCAAACACAAAATCTCAAACTTTTCTAGCCACATCTAAGTCAAGTTTAAAATCTTATAAGACACTAAGACAATATAAACAGAATTTTACTGCTCAGGAGAACAGTTTCTGGTCAGCATTTTCAATATTCAGAGGTCTCTGGGAATATTTAACTGTGAACTTAATTTTTTTAAATGCTAAAGAATTGAGTTCTATGGGTCTCACCCACATGTGAACTGCCTATACGTGAAATTATAAGGAACCAAGAAGTTGTTCTTTTATTCTTTTTTATTTATGGCATGAATTATTATAAAATGGACAGAGTATTTTAAAGAAATTATTTATGTGCTTTTAGTCAATCCATAATCAATCTATTAACACCTGTTGAGAAAATACCTATTTTTTCCTAAAGATAATGCTGAAATTCTAAAATATTTTATTATATGTAGTTCACTAAGATAGCATATGGCACAATAGAAAATTATTTGTACACAGACAAAATTAAAGATAATATGCTCAAAATTCAGAAGTGACAACTATCAAATTCCTTAAGATCTCTCTTGGTCATCCTTCATCTTGAAACAGTATCTCAAAGGTCAAATGACTGTTCATAGTTTATGCTGTGGTTTAAATATGGTTTGTCCCCTCTAACATTCATGTTGAGACTTAATCCTCATTATGAAATGTTAAGAGAAGGGACCAGGCAGAACATTTTAGAGGTGACATTTTTTCTGCCTTCATGAGCACATCAATCTATTCCAGGTTAGTGGCTTAGCTTGAAAATGGGTTTGTTACAAAAGCTGATTTTTCTAAGCCTCTCATGTACTCCTTGTTTTGCACCCTGTGATAGTCTCTGCCAGGTCAAGACCCAGTAAGAAGTCACTAGATTTCAAACAAATACCAATGCCATGTTCTTGAATTTTCAGAATCATGCATGAAATAATCTTTTTAAATAAATCACCCAGTTCCATGTGTTCAGTTATATCAACAGAAAACAGACTAAGATAGCTTACCTGTCTCGCTTCCAATTAAAGGCTGATTTGCAAAATGCTTGACAAAATCCTTTAGAGATGAGTATTCATTAAAGCCAAATTTAAAGGAATATCCAGTATATTCCACATGGAAGTGTTTGACAGAATCTTTGGCTCTGAAAGAGAAAAAGAAATATTTAATATTATTTAACAAAAGGGCCCCTACATGTAGGTCAGTTTGCTGTACTGTTGGGGCTTGTGTGTTGCTGTGATGCTGAAAGCTATGCCACTGATATCTCAGATACTAGCAGAGCCGCCCATGATAGACAGGTTTCAGCTGAACTTCCAGACAAAGATAGACTAGGGAGAAGGACATGGCTAACACACTCCCAATACTATTAGCCATTGAAAACCTTAGGAATAGCAGAGAAACTCTGTCAGATATAGTGCTGGGAAATGAGCCCTCCAGGTAGGAAGCCATACAAAAAATAACTGGGGAAGAGTTGCCTCCTCAAAGTAGAGCCAACCTTAATAATAGGAAAGGAGTAAAGCCCCTGGGACGTCCATTTGCTGATGTGGCAGGACTCAAAATGAGAAGGGACAATGATAAATATTCATTAATAATTGAAATATGGAATGCGCATAGTATAAACCTAGGAAAATTAGAAATCATCAAAAGGGAAATGGAGCATATAAACATTGATGTTCTAGGCATCAGTGAGCTAAAATGGACTAGTATGGGCCATTTCGAATCAGATATATGGGCTACTATGCCAAGAATGACAAATTAAAGAGAAATGGGTTTGCATTTGTTATGAAAAAAGACATTTCAAGATGTGTCCTGAAGTACAATGCTGTCAGTGATAGAATAAAACCCATATGCCTACAAGGAAGGGCAGTTAATATGACTATTATTCAAATTTATGCACCCACCATGCAGGCCACAAATGAAGATAGGGAAGACTTTTACTAACTCCTGCAAACTGAAATAGATCAAACATGCAATGAGGATGTATTGATAATTACTGGTGACTGGAATGCAAAAGTTAGAAACAAAGAAGAAGGCTCACTAGTTGGAAAATATGGCTTTGGTGATGGAAATGATGCTGGAGAGATGCTGGAATATACTGGATATTCCTTTAAATTTGGCTTCAATGAAAACTCATCTCTAAAGGATTTTGTTAAGCATTTTGCAAATCAGCCTTTAATTGGAAGTGAGACAGGTAAGCTATCTTAGTCTGTTTTCTGTTGCATGATAGAATTTTGTTATACCAATGACCTCTCTATTGCAAATACATTTTTTCACCAACATAAATGATAACAATACATGGAATTCACCAGAAGGAACATACAGGAGCCAGATTGACTACATTTGTGTCAAGAGACATAGGAAAAGCTCAATATCAGAAGTCAGAATAAGACCAGATATTGTTTGTGGATAATGACCATTAACTGCTCATATGCAGGTTCAAGATTTTAAATTTAGCCAAAAAAAAAAAAAAAAAAAAAAACAAAAAAAAAAAAAAAAAAAAAAAAAAAAAAAAAAAAAAAAAAAAAAAAAAAAACCAGATGAAAAGTTAGAACAAGTGTACAATAGCCAAGGTATGACCTTGAGTATATCCCACTTGAGTTCAGAGACCACCTCAAGAACAGATTTGATGTGTTAGACACTAATGATTGAAGACCAGACTAGTTGTGGCATGACATCAAAGACATCTTCCTAAGGAAAGCAAAAAGTTATTAAAAGACAGGAAAAAAAGAAAAGACCAAATTGCATGTCAAAAGAAACTCCAAAAATTGCCTTTGAGCATTGAGCATCTCAAGTAAAAGGAAGACATGATGAAGTTAAGGAACTAAACTGAAGATTTCAAAAGACAGCTTGAGAAGACAAAATTAAACATTAAAATGACATGTGCAAAGAGCTAGAGAAAAAAAGCCAAAAGAGAAAAACATGCTCTCTTTTTCCCAAGCTTAAAGAATTGAAGAAAAAAAAAATCAAACCTCAAGTGACGCTAGTGAAGGATTCTACAGGGAAAATAATAAACGATGCAGGAAATATCAAAAGAAGATGGAAGGAATACACAGAGTCATTATACCAAAAAGACTAGGTGTATGACCAATCATTTCAACAGGTTGCATATGATCAGGAACCAATGGTACTAAAGGACAAAGTGGAAGCTGCCTTGAAGGAATTGGCTGTAACAGATGGCATGGCTGATGGCTGGAGAAAATCTAAGGAAAAGCAGCTAGGGAAGGCTCTAGCTGCTTGTCAGGGAAGGCTTTGGCCCTTGGAATCCCTCCAAGCCTAAAAGCCACGATCAGCATCTGACCTTGGGCACAGACCCTGCATATGTGCAGACATGACATAGTTCTGCCTGTATGCAGTGGGCAGAACATGCTAACACACATAGTAAATAACTCTTCCATGACTCACAATAAAATATACTTTAACCCCTTTCTCCTGACTCCTAAGAATGATTAATGTTATAAGAGCATAAGAAGAAGAGCTTGAGACACTCACTCGAGGGGCAGTGCACCTGGAGGCAATGACCCCCTCCTTGCTCTTGCTGACACTAACTCTTGGTGTGAAGAGTAATCCTTTCTGTATCTGCTGATCCCCTGGCTGTTAGACAGTCATTATTAATGGTACCCTGACTTGCTGGTGGAGACAATAATTGATTGCCCCTGAGAACTTGACCAGTAGACCCTCCAAGAATGTGAGTAAAGAGATAAAGCCCTCCGCATTGCAGGAAGCAAGTCTTCTTTTGCCTAGAAGATAAATCAACTGAGGTGTTTCTCTTTCCCTCTTTCACTTTTTCTCTTACTCTTCCTTTCCCCTCCCTAGCCTTGCCCATGGCATCTGCAGAGCCAAAAGCTCAGGCGATTCAGCTAACAGAGGAACAACTTCAAAGGCTGTTAAAAATACCAGCGTTCCCTAATAATGAGACTAGCGTTTCCAGCCTGACCTTAGATGGATTGCTTACCACTGCGGACTTTTCCCTTGCTAAGACTCTGCCTGTCTGGGGACTTCTCTTCAAACAACCACTCCTGGGCTGACCAACCGATTCCGCCCAGCTCCAACATTTCCATGGCAACCTCTGCCTTAATCTCAATGCTACTCTGACTAACCAAAACAAAATTTCTTATATTTTAAACAATTTTCTTATTTCCATTTTGGACAATAAAGCTGTTTATAAAGACATTTCTCCCTCTGTTGGTTAGCTGTTAAAGAAAAACTTCATCTATGACTTACTTAATGCCATGACAAAAATAATAAAACTGACTAATAATATATCTAAGTACAAGTTTACAAAAATTTTAAAAACGGTATTGTCATGTTCATGGGCTTCTGTTTATGTTGTTGTTAGGTACCGTCAAGTCAGTATCCGACTTATAGCGACCCTACATATACAACAGGGGAAACACTAGTGTCAGGGCTTCTCTATTTTTCATAGGATTTTCAATGGTGGATTGATTTTTGGGAGTGGGTTGTCAGGTCTTTCTCCCAAGCCTGCAGTACCTGGTGTTCACAGGTGGTCTCCTATCCAAGTACTAACCAGGCCTAACCCTGCTTAGCTCCTGAGATCTGACGGGATTGAATGACACAGGGCTATGGCTTATGGTAATTGTAAATTTGATTTAATTGTTTTTGTATTATTTTGTCCATCAATCTGCTAACTTATGTCTATGCTTTATGCCTCCCTTGCTCCAAAAAAAAAAAAAAAAAGGCCATTCAAAGTTTCACCTCAAGCCAAGAGATATAAACATTCAGGGGTTAATTATCAGACTAACTCTGGTCTAGAGAAAAAAATATGTGTATTTTAAAATCCAAGCAGCTGTAAGGCTTCAGACATAAACCAAGTAAAAGATTTTAAATTTGGCCAAATAAACAGATGACCTTGATCTATTTCATTCTATCATAAATATAATCTAAGTTCAATGTTTCTTTTTAAATTGGTTATTTATATTATTATATTACTTTTTCTACAACTAAGATTTTTATGATATGTTACCTAATGGAGTCTTCTCTGGAAGATGACTTCTGTTCAAGTTAACTTATAGATAAATGAATACTCATATAAATTAAAACTTTTAAATTGGCCCAAATTCCTTTTAGTTCATAAGATTTAAGTCTCCGATAAATAAGTTAATACTGTTAGTATGTTTTGTCTGAGTTCATATATCTATAACAGCTTAAAGATTATGTCTCTGCTTCCTGGGATTTCATAATATATATATGTATAATAATATATACGTATATGAATGTATGTGTGTGTATATATATGTGTGTTGTTGTTCTGAGGTGCCGTCGAGTCGAGTCCGACTCATAGCAACCCTATGTATAACAGATCGAAACACTTGCCAATTCTGTGCCAGGCAAACAATCTTATTGATGTTTAAGCCCGTTGTTGCAGACACTGTGTCAATCCATCTGGTGGAGGGTTTTCCTCTTTTGCATTGAACTGCCACTCTCCCAAACATGATGTCTTTCTCCAGGGATTGATCTCTCCTGACTACATATCCGAAATAGGTAAGACTGCAATATGGCCATTCTTGCTTCCAAGGAGCACTCTGGTTGCACTTCTTCTAGGACAGATTTGTTGGTTCTTTTGGCAGTCCATGTTATATTCAATAGACGTCTCCAGCACCACAATTCAAAAGCATTAATTCTTTTTCTGTCTCTCTGGTTCAATGTCCAGCTTTCACAACAACATGATGCCACTGAAAATACCATGGCATGAGTCAGACGCACCTTCGTCTTCAATGTGACATCTTTGTTTTCAATACTCTAAAGAGATCTTTGCCTGCAGCTGTAGCCCTGTGGCATCCGATCCCGTCAGATCTCGGAAGATAAGCAGGGTCAGGCCTGGTTAGTACCTGGATGGGAGACTGCCTGGGAACACCAGAAGCTGTAGGCTTGGGAGAAGGACCTGGCAACCCCCTCCCAAAAATCAATCTGCCATTGAAAACCCTATGAACAGCAGAGAAGCACTGACAATAGTGTTTCCCCTGTTGTACAGAGGGTCGCTATGAGTCGGATACCGACTCGA
>VMDO01038302.1:0-13593 GCA_007922755.1 Pedetes capensis
TAACTAGCAAATTAAATTTTGTTCAATCACTAAGTGAATGAAGATATTGTTTATAAGTTACCATCTGTTATATTTTAAATAATTCATTGCCTTGTGATAAAAAATGATCTTTTATCTAAAAAAGATCTTTAAAAAGAAACTAGTTTGGAAAATTTATATTGTGAAATTCTAAAAGCACAGCACTAGGACTGAGAGACCTAAATTATTTAATACAGATCAAGTAAGCTGACTCAAAGCAGAAATATCTACTTGGCAATCTATTTACCAGACAAGTCTCAGTACATTTCATCTAGCTGGGAAGGAGACTGACAGGGAATGCTTTTTAATATAAGACTGCCAGGATGACCTTTGAATTCTCTTCTTAATTCTGAACAAGAAAAACAGAAGATAGACAGGCTTGATCAGTTCTGATAATCAAGGGGCCACTTGACATTTTTTAGTGAAAAGAAATGGATTTTCTAATGAGAATGTTTGGTTACTAGCTAATCAAAAATAAGTTGGGTGGTATGAAAGTTACTACAATTCAACTCTTAAAAGCCACAGGAAAAAATTAAAAGTAGAAGGAAATATTGAATAAATAATGAAATGATCACAAATAAAATAGGAACGAGGGAAGTACAGTGCAGAATTAACTCCAAATTGACTAAATTGTCAATAGCTGAATTCTTAATCTTGAAATTAATTAAACTTCAAGTAATAATGGTTAACTTAGAAACAGATTTTTAATTGACTGGACATCTTAACTGATTGGAACACCCTAGTACTACTTAAGCAACAAACAAAAGTTACATAATACCGACTTCCTAACACTTAAATGGCTTCCCAATGAGAATGTTTTTCTTATATTTATGAAGGAAAGTGAAGCTTCTAAGTCTGATTTTTCAAAAAGTCACTCGTCCTACCTTCTTGTGCTCATTCATGCAATTTTTACAGCACAGGAGAGTGCCTATTACACGGTGAACATCAGCAAGAAAGTACCCAAGGTGAAGCTTATGAAATTGAAATATAAGCTTTATTATTTTATGACACATTATAGCTAAACTAACCTGGCTGCATTAATTCATACACACTTGCAGATGTATGTGTGTATGTGCTTGTAAGTGTAGAGACAGATGGGTTTTTTTTTGTTGTTGTTCATGTAAGTTATGTAGAACATCTCCATCTCTGCACTTTTTCAAGATGCACCAACATTTGCCACTTAAAAATGTTACTTTGCTGCCTAAATTAAGAATGAATGGAAAGTCAAGGATGTACATTACAGTGACGATGTGGTCCACATCTCCATTTTAGAAAGACATATATTTTATTCCATAAACATAGGCTTAGGGCAATTTATTGAATAATTTATGTACTTGGAGAGTTAATTAATACATACGCAAGTATCATCAGTTAAATACTATTTGTTAACTTTTTTAAAGTAAAAAAATCCAACATCTAACAAGTTAAATTTAAATTATATAGTTTTACATTAACTAATCTTCAAAGGAAAATTACATGGTCCAGTTTCTTCTAATGACAGTATTTAGTATTTATTGGTCACTTAAGTACACTTTATATTCTAGCAGTTCTTTCAGAATGGGCTCAGTATGCACTTTTATAACCTTCACATCATTTTTAAAGTTGCTAATTAATTTATTTAAATTTTATTTCATCTTCCTTCTAGAACATGGCTAACCTGGGGTTTGGCCAATCATTATTTGACTTCTCTGAGAAGCAAACATTTGAAAGCTTTACTTTAAAAAAATGAAAAAACTAAATAAAGAAAAAGAACTGTTACAGAACAAATTCAATTATTTATAGCCAAGGGAAAAATATCCATTACTTCATTTTGCAGAGGGGTTGGGAAATATGTTCTGTGCTGGTTACATAGGAAACACATTTTCTGTAGTGTAATGTAATGAAAAGAAACTTTAGGGTTTTTATTATTTATTTATTTTTGTATTCTGGTCTGTCTTTAAAAAAAAAAGAATCTGTATATAGATGATGTCTTTGTAGCTCTCACTTTTTAAAAATAAAATCATAGCTTTTCCTTAGTGAAAAAATAAGCATTTCTGAGAATTAGTTTGAAAACATAGAAATTACAATTTTCTACTGTGATTATAGTACTTATGTGTATGTGTTTGTGTGTGTGTGTGTATGTGTGTGTGTGTGTGTGTTACAGGAGAAGGACGTGGCAATCCACTCTCAAAACAATCCCAAAAAGCAATCTGCCATTGAAAACTCCAGGAGACTTGCTATGAGTCAGACCTGACACAAGGGCACCCAACAACAACAGCAACAACAATATGTATATTAACAAAATATCTTTGTGGTATGGTGTAAAGAGATTGAGGAGGTAATTATGGAAGGGAAGAAACACAGAAAAGAAATTGCATGGATGAGGATTGTTAGAAAAAGTACATTAGCAAAAAATGTATTCATCATTAGGAAAATGGTAACAAAATGGATCACTTAAAAATTCCATATGTTAAAGAGTCAAAGATTCAATTAGGATTTTAGAAAATATTAATTAAGTAAATAAATAGGCTAGACTGACTTGTCATATAAGTCATATACTATTGATAAAGTCCAACTTGCAGTATAGATGTGATTAGTTCCCAGATTATAAATTTGGATTTGGGAGGGCTCCTCACCATCTGTAAAACATGTGAGTGGGTGTATCCTGCTCTGAACAACCAAACACAAATATTCTTATCCCCAAATATTAGGGATTGAATTTGATACAGGGGTTAGTCAGCAGAAAGTGGGGAATGGTAAGAGATATAATTTCAACAAAAGGTTTTTTATATTTAAAACAAATTAACTTTGGAAATCAGGAATCACTAAAAGAGTTCACGTGTTAGCTTTATAAGATATAATTTGAGTTTAGAAAGATTACTTTGAGTAAAATGTCAGGAATGATATGGAGTGGAATAGTAGGCAGAACTCTTAGATACTTCATTAGTTACAAGCCTGCTTTGAACATTGGAGGGTAACCCTTGTATAATGCCCTCTCCTTCAATGTAAGTAGAGGCTGATTCCTTTAAAACAACAGAATGTGGCAAATGTAAAAGGACTTTGTAGATATAATCAGGATTCCTAACAAGCTATGAGGTAGTGAAAGGGGAGATTATCCTAGGTAAGACTGATTTCATCAGATGAGCCCTTTAAAAAACAGACCAGGTCCTCTCCGAAGCTAAAGACTGCAAAGGCCAGAGAGGTTGTTTTGCTGACCTCAAAGAGGTAGGCCTCACGTTGTCCCAAGGGCAGTGAAATGGTGTTGGAGTAAAGAGATGTGAGCAGTCTATGGTACCAAGAGTGGGCTCTGCCTGACAAATGGTGAGGGAAAAAAAAAAAAAAAGGGATATCATTCCTACAATGAAAAGGAATTTGAAATCTTCAAACAAACAGTTTAGTTGGGATAAGGTGTCCTTATCCCTACAGAGAGAAATGCAGCAAGCAGAAATCTTAATTATATTCTTGTGAGGACTAGAGCAGAGGGTCCAGTTAACCCATACCATACCCTTCACTCACACACATACACAAACACACTCACTCACACATATCTCTGCAAAAAGCTTAAAAAGTCATTTTAATTCTCCATGTTTGTAGTCATTTGTTTTGTAGGAATAGAAAAACCAATACAAAAGTTAATACCATAATTAAAAGGAAGAGTATCAAGAGAAAAGATAGAAAATTGGGGACTTAATAGTTTCAGATCTGAAAATTCTACACTAAACAGTTGCACCATGTAATGCTATATTAAGTACTCCAGAAACCAGTACTGTGTAGTACTGTGGTAATAACTAGCTTTTTGATAATATGGTAGACTAGTCCTATGCCTTACCATATCTCAGGCCAACTACTTGTTCTTTATTGTTAAAGGTTCAACTTCTTGTCTGTGACCTCCTACACTGGAAGTTCACAAGGTGGAGTGTTACTCTGACTACAGCTCTTCACAAGGTAGAGTGTTACTCTTTGGCTACAGCTGTAGTGACATTTCCATCTGTGAAAAATGATAGTCAATTTTAAATCTAGTCATTTTCTCCTCCTCAAGTAAAATTTTACAAACTATCTCATATAATCTTTTATTGTGCATAAATATTCCATGCATATGTTAAGTATGCAGGTTTGATTTCTGTCATGAAAATAGAGTGAATTTCTTTGGGTGCCTTCTGAGTCTTGGCCATTAAGATGAGAATGATTTTCTTCCAGCATTTCTAGAGTGTTCATAATAATTTAAAGCATCACTCAGTATCCAAGACCAAATATACTTTTTCTCTTTCTTCATCATAAGGGTTTCTCTACACAGGTATTTAGTCTATGAATTTGAAAAATTGTGAGTTTTCCTAAAATACAGTATTTATCTGCTAAGGTTTTATTAGAAGTAATACTGAAATGCAATCAAGGAAACAAATTCAGCCTTGTTATGTATAGTTCTAAAGAATTGTAAGATTGTGCAGCTTACTCACTTTCCTTGATATTTACTGTAGTTAACAGATAAAATGGAAAAATTAAGATGATACTCTATAATTTCAGTCTAAACTAATTTTTATTAGTATCTTAATTGTACATATTTTGGGGCTATGAAATGATTATTCAGTTCATATATACAGTGTGTAGTTATGAAAATTGGAATGTTGACACTTTCATCTCCTTAAACATTACACAAAGACAGTTTGGTTAATATGTATCAATAACTGTAGACATCCATGAGGTGTATAGAATGATTTTTTCTATGCCACATATAGCACAGTAAGAACTATTAAGGGATTTCCATAGCATTGCATCCTGTATTTTGCACTTATTCTTTTCCTTTTAACCCTTTATGTGGTTATCTATATGATTATTTCCAGCTCTAAAATGTATAATTCTTTTAGTATATCATTAATGCATACTAAAAAGTCATATTTGAATATCTTTTATTTATGGTAATTAATCATGAATAAGATTTTTCATCTGTATTATTCTAGTTCCCCCACTTGTCTACCAGCTTCTGTGCTGTGGGGGCTTGGGTGTTACTGTGACTCTGAAAGCTATGCCCCTGGTATTTCAGATACCAGTAGGGTCACCATGGTAGAAGGTGGCCCACTTCTGACACAATTAGCCATTGAAAATCCTATGAATAGCAGAGAAGCTCTGTCAAATATCATGCCAGGAAAGAAGTCCTTCAGGATGGAAAGCATTCAAGAAATAACTAGAGAAGAGCTGCTTCCTCAACTCTAGGGTCAACCATGTAATCCTAGAGCCTCAGGAGGTAGAGGCAGGAGGATGGCACCTTCAAGACCAGAGGTAGCTTGCATAACTGAGACTGTATTTTAAGATTTTAAAAAATCTAAATTGAAAATGTTGCTAGTGTTGCAGCTTATTGGTAGAGCATTTGCAAAGTATGCAGGAGGCCTTGAGTTCAGCCTCCTAATACCACAAGAGAGAGAGACAGAGACAGAGACAGAGAGACATTGTGGAAATATAAATAACAATGCAGTAAAGAAAATTTGAAAAGGGATTAGAAGTCCACATTAAAGGAATCTATAAAATAAGGACAATTTGATATAAGATGAAACACAATTGAAAGTTCAAAGATTTAATTCACAAGATCCAACAAATTAATAATAGGACCTTAGACCTTGAACTCCTATGGCAAGATAAGGACAGAAATATTATCAAACATATAATCCAGTAAAATTTCTCAAAATCAAACCAGAGTGTATCATTTTCCAATGCAGTAGGCTAAAGAGAAATCCATATCTTTCCAGACAGGATGTAAAAGCAGTAGGAGATGATGTGCACAGTATTGGTAAATAGGATAGCATAGAGCTTCTCAATAGGGAGACAAAAATTTTAAGAGTGTAAAACAATGCATTAAAATTCTGAAGAAAATTCTAAGGTAAAGAGGAAAGGAAATGAAATTGATATATTCCCAGTGATGTACAGACTGGGGAGCTGTTTTCCAGAGACTAAGGAGGATTCATGAAAGGTACATATAAAAAGTCCTAAATTAAGCAAGAAAATTATTTATTTAAATAAAGTAAAATTCACATAGGAAGGGAAATGCAATCATAGTATTTATATTAAAATATTTCCATATTCATTAAACTGTGCACAAAATAGGGTCAACCTTAAATTGTGATTACTTTAAAGAAACAATAGTAGACCTATGTTGTTGTTAGGTGCCATCAAGTCAGCCTGACTCGTGGATATCCTCATAGGATTTTCAATGGCTGATTGCATAGGGAGTTGATTGTCACATGTTTCTCCCATTTTTGTAGTGCTGAGGATCGAACCCAGGTCGTCAGAGAGTGCAGAGCAGCACTGTACCAACTGAAATTAGCTCCTACCCAACATACCTATAGTGGAATATAATTGAGGTAAAAAAGGGTATGTGGATATAGTGGGGTAGGGGAATATGAGAAATGTACATGTTCATTGTTACTTTAGGAAGAAGATAACAAATGAAATTGAACATTTAAGAAAACAAATTACAACCATGCATTTTCCAAATATAAATCAAAGTTGGAATAAAGGAAAAGATAAAAACTCACAGGATTTCCATTTGGTTGCATCTTCAAACTTGAATCAAGTGCTGCTCCAATACAGTGGCCTGGGGACTGCCCTTTGTTATAATCCTTTTAGAATTATTAGATCCTTTTACTGTGTAAAACTTTGATACAAATAATAGTAAAAGTAACTACTACTATAATGCATTTAATTTTCACCTTTTGTTGAGAAACAATGTTTATCACATCTTGTTTTAAGGACCATCACTTTTTGTTTCCATTCCTAATTCTTAGTGTTCAATTTCTGCCATAGGTACTTGAGGTTTAATCAAACATTGTTACTGTTATCTTGTCAGTTGCTTTTTAAGAATAACCATGTTCCAACTTCACAGCTGTGCTATTTGTAAAAGATTGTGATAGAATCCTTAATTGCTAAATGAAATAAAAGAGGGAAAATCGCTGAAAGATTTCATCCATAATAGTATTTTAACTATTTCTCCAGTGACCAATGTGCTTGACTAAGTCATCTACATGATTCTTAATGAATATATTTATTATTTATATAGTGATGGGATGATACTTATAAGCCTAGAAAGAAAACAAAAGAAAATTGACAGAAAGGATATAGTATTTTCAAGAGAACATACCATGATTGGATAGAGGAGTAGTAAGAGGAAGAGGGGGATCAGAAAATCAGGAGAAGGAAGATAAGCAGCTTATGAAGTCATAGAGGAGAGAATGAGTGCAGATACAGGTTGAATTCTATGAAAATCCCACAATGAATCTCACTCTAGTGTACGCAATTTAAAAAAATCATTGTACCTCATAAATATGTACAGTTGTCTTTTCATATTAATCAAAAAATTTATGCAAAATATTAAAGAGATGGAAACATTGATAATCTGCACAGTGTATCTATGAAATGAATTATCATTCTGTACCCCATTAATATGTACAATCAAAATACTTACAAAAAAGGAAATGAAGGTTATAGAATTTTTAAAAATTTGTACATACTTAAAGTTGGATAAATATTAATACTGGTAGAAATTTTCTACTGCTTCCAACATGGGGTTATATTTAGAATAGACAGTCATGGAAAATCTTTATTTGATTGGCTGGAAGAACAAAGACAAGTGAGATCAAGAAAGGAATCTCTTTTTTTTTAACAACAGGGATAAGTTGTTTTGAGTACCCAGCTTTTCACCTTTCTTTGTATCCAATCTGCTTGCCCTGCATTTTTGCAATACTTTTTCTTTCTGACTCTGGGCACAGCCAGGCAATTTGATTTGCCAGTCAAACCAGGTGGAAATGACAGCATGTCAACTCAAAATCTAGGTCTAAAAGCTTTGTATGCATGTGCTTGTTCTCTTACGCTTCTGTAATTTTCATGAGATCATGACAGGTCTAAACTTGTTGAAAGATGAGAGATATGTGGATTACTAAATCTCAAAATGAGAAGAAGCACAGTGATCTCATGTATGGCAGTGCTGAGTAGTGTTTTGTTCAGTTACAGATGGGTCACTGTGAGTCAGACTCAACTTGACAATGCCTAACAATTACAAGAACATCCAGGGTTAGCCAAAATCATGTAGAGTCAGCTGTTTCCCAGACATTTCTGGGTATGTGAGTGAGCTCAGTCAAGGTACACATGCCTGCACAATCCCAGATGGCCCCACATATATGAGAAATACATTTAATATTGTATATTCTGTGGTTGATTTATATGCAGCTTTGTGGGGTAATAGGAAAGCGTTGCATATATGAAGCTTTGTTTATTTATTTTTCATCTTTTGGAAATACAGAGAAGTTGAACCCAACTCCTGGCATATGCTGGGCATTGTTCAACTACTATGATGTACCCCCAGCACCTTTGTTATGTTTTACTTTGGGACAGGGTCTCTCTGAGTTGCACAGGGTTGCCTCTGGCCTTGACTCCATAATTTTCCTGCCTCATCCTTCCATAATTCTGGGTTTAGAGGAGTATGTCACTGTGTCTAGCTTACAATATTCAATGTTAAGTTATGAAAATGTCTATTCCTTAATATGGTTCTTAGATTATATAGCATATAAGTCAGTGATCTATTTTTATTTGATGATTTTTATTTACTTTTCATTCTACCAATTCACAAATACCTTTAATCAAAAATTTTATATTAATTTCATTATTTTACAAAGCAGAAGAGATGACACCTTAAAATAGTACCGTTTTAGTAAATTATATGAACTTTTCATTAATGTCTTCAAAGAAAATAAAGCCAATTATTAGAAACTGAGACTTTTTGTTTTTAACTGTGAAGACACAATATTTAGGACTGCCCTAGTGATATATCCCAAATTGGGTGGATTAGAACAATGGAAATGTATTCTCTCACAGTTCTGGAGGCTGGAAGTCTGAAATCAAGATGTGAATAGGGTTGGTTAGTTCTAGAATTTCTAGGAAGAATTCAGTCTATGCTTTTCTCTTAGCTATTGGTGGCCACAGGCAATGCTGTGGGCCCTGGTTTGTAGATCTGTCATTGCAATCCCTGCCTTAGTCCTTACATGGCCTTCTGTTGTAATCTGTTTTGTCTGGTAATAATAGAGGGACATAGAATGGGTAATTTTTAATGGACATAAATTTATTTCTCATAGTTCTGGAGGTTGTGAAGTCTAAAATCAAGGTGCTAGCATATTCAGTTCTATAGTGAAAACATTATCTTTCCTAGAAAAGGAATGCTTTGTTCTAGGGTTAGCACTTTAAGATATCATTGAAAGATTATTAACCAACCACTGTAAGAGATCATGACATTTTACTCCAACTTTTCCCAGTGTATATTTCCTACTTATAAGGACTCCATCTAAAAAAACAATGGAGCAATCAATAAATCGTGCAATTCAACATTGGTATGATTACTCTTCACTTAGCCACATTGGGGCCTGATGAAAAAGTAAAAGCAAGAAAACATTAATCTTTTATTTATTGTATTTCATTTGTCATAGTCTATTCAGGCTGCTAAAATAAAATACCCAAAAGTTTAAACATAAATATTTAGGCTGGGTAAAGTGGTGCACACCTTTAATCCCAGCAACTTGGAAGGATGAAGCAGGAGGATCACAAGTTCCAGGACGGAGGCAGCCTGCATAACTTGGAGAGACCCTTTCTCTAAGTTAAAAAAAAAAAGTTCTAGGTTGCGACTCAGTTTTGGTACACATTTGCAAAGTATATGGGAGGCCCTCAGTTGAACCCCCACCTACTGCAAAATAAATAAATAAACAAACAAATAAATAAATTTGTTTCTTACAGTTGTGGTATCTAGGGAATAGATAAAGGTGCCGATAGATTTCGATTTTGTTGTGGGCCCACTTCTGGGTTCGTATATGCGAACTTCTCACTGTGTCCTGAAATGGTGGAAAGTTCAAACAAGACGCAGGGCCTCTTTGGAAAGGACACCAAATTCTGTTCAAGAGAGGCCTGCTCTCATGAACCATTCGTTTTCCAAAAACCCTACCTGCAAATACTATCATCTTGAGGGTCAGGATTTCAACATATGAAATTATGTAGCCCCATCATCCCATTGTAGTCTTCGTCATGGATTTTGTATTTAATTCTACTTTTAAATTTATATTCATATATTACTTATTTCAATTGGTAAATTGGTGTGTCACAATAAATTTTGTGCTGAAGGCACACGGCTCCCTCATCTCTAAGTATCCAAATCTTAATCCGTAACCCAAATTCAAATTTCACATTTTTCAATAATCTCTATGATTATTTTCTCACATCAGGAATACCATGGAGGAGCATGAGGATAACTTTTGGTTTATGTCTCTTACTCTGGAGCTTCTTTCTCTCAACCTTGCATCTCTCTTGTGAATTTTGATATCTAAAGAGAGCATGATAGTTAGGTTGGTGCTGTTTAGCAATTTGGATTTACCTTGTGCTTCCTTGAGTTTCATTTAGGTTATGGAGTGTGTGTGTACATGTTATGGCAGGAATACCATTAAACATTTGTGTCTTTGTCATTGAATTCTATTAGGAAGACCCTGATGTTATCTTGGTTCACCATTGGCGATACTGGTTTAGAGACCTGGTTAAGGTGGTACCTGCTGTATTTTTCCCACTATAAAGTTACAACTTTTCTCCTTAGTAAGAACTGGTGGAGTATCCTTAGAAATTATGTCTTGATCATTGCCAAAATTTTCCTCAACTGTTCTAATAATCACTGAGGATTTTCTAATTCCCCTGTTACTTTACTTATAAGTATTATCCTATGTTTGTAACAATTTAGATGAAACTGTACTTTAACAAATGGATGTTAATTCTCTCTCTATATATGTGTGTGTGTGTGTGTGTGTGTGTGTGTGTGTGTGTGTTTAATAGTACCAACTCATGCATTCATACTGTATTCAATAACATATTAAAAGGTCTTTAGTATGTTTAGCAAGAGCTGTTCACCTAGATTTTGATCCTTCTAAGTGTTCTCCATAATGGTTTGAGATTTTCTTTTGTCACTGATCCAAACAAGATAGGAGAAAGCCTTGTATTTTAAAAATCAGTACTGGAATCAGTAATTTGTCCACATATCTTGGTATCTTTTATTAGAGAATGGTCTCTATTACTTCTGATTATATTAACTGTTATTTATATCACTATTGCCCTCTATGAAATATGCCAACTTCCTCTGATTCCTTTTAAGGTTTACTCTTTATTTCTGGATGTTATCATGTTAACTCATGTGTTTTGGTATGGTTGTATTTTGCCTTCTTATAGTTCCTTGTCATTGCATTCATAAATTTAAGCTCTTCATCAGATTTAGAAAATGGTTAGCCATTTTCTCTTCAATTATTCCTTTTTACCCCCGTCCTCTTTCATCTCTACTGTGGAGCTATAAGTATAAATATATCAAAACTCTTGACAATTCTCATAAAGAATATTGTTTTTTCTTTACTTTCTCCCACTCCCATATCTTACTTAAATTTTTTTATCTTTGTATTATTGTTTCAAATTTTTCATATTGTCCTACTTTATGTATTGAAAAAATGCTATTAAACTGTCATTAAGATGATTAATACATTTTTCATTCTGTCGTCAATCTGTTGTTTAGCATATCATGAGATTTTTCATTTTATTTATAATGCTATTTAATTCAGTTATCATAATTTCCATTTTTATAAGTTTAGTTTTACTGCTCATATTCCCAAACTGTTCATTTCTTTGTGATTAGATTTTATTTCAGGACATCAAACATATTCACAATCAGTTTATTATAAATTCTTTCTTTGATAATTTCAACATCTGTATCTTCTTTATATTCATTTGTTTTGACTGCCTTGTTCTTGGTATATGTGTCATGTTTTTACCATTCTTCGCATGTCCAGTAATTTTGATAACAAGTTGGCAATGTAAATTAGTTGTGCAAAGTCTGGTTGTAGTAATAATCTTCTGAAGTGTATTAGTGTTTATTTCAGCAATGGTTTAGTTCGGCTGGCCCAAACCCCATATTCTCTTTTATGAAGGTCAGCAACTGAAAAGCTACTGCATCCTTTCAACTTCTAGTTAATTTATTTGTCAGGCTCTTTAATATTTCCTTTGTGCTTGAATGGATAAGTAGTTAGTCATGAATTTTGTAGTTATATGATCTTGGCCCCCTTTTTCATGTAACTTTCTTTCTAAGATTTCCTTCTCTTAATTGCAAGCCAATATATCCACCTGCAAATCTGTACACTGACCTTGTTTGCCTGCACCACAGAAATTGAGGTGTTCCCTCTAATGTAATTCTGAAAGGATACTGATCTATTTGGTGCAGTTCTTGTTCCTCAGAGTCATGCCTCTCATATTCTTTCCATTTTAGATCCACACATAACAATGACAAATATTTTTAAAACATTGTACCCAGTTTTATAGGTGTTATTTATGAGGGAGATTCTATGTAAGTTTCTCTGTTATTACTCAAATGTGAAACCTTAAATTTGACTGTGATTTAGAAGAATTCTGCATAAGATACAAGTAGAATTGTTTTGATTAAATAAAATATTGAGTATATATTCCTGCTCTTTCTCAATGCAAACATACATGACATAAAATTACTTATATAGATCTTCCCAATAATTCTAGGTTTCCACATTGTTGTTAGGTGCCGTCGAGTCGAGTCCGACTCATAGCGATCCTATGTACAGCAGATCGAAACACTTGCCGATTCTGTGCCAGGCAAACAATCTTATTTATGTTTAAGCCCATTGTTGCAGGCACTGTGTCAATCCATCTGGTGGAGGGTTTTCCTCTTTTGCGTTGACCTGCCACTCTTCCAAACATGATGTCCTTCTCCAGGGATTGTTCTCTCCTGACTACATGTCCGAAATATGTAAGACGCAGTTTGGCCATTTTTGCTTCCAAGGAGCACTCTGGTTGTTCTTCTTCTAGGACAGATCTGTTGGTTCTTTTGGCAGTCCATGGTATATTCAATAGACGTCTCCAGCACCACAATTCAAAAGCATCAATTCTTTCTCTGTCTCTCTTGTTCAATGTCCAGCTTTCACAACCATATGATGCCACTGAAAATACCATGGCATGAGTCAGATGCACCTTCGTCTTCAATGTGACGTCTTTGCTTTTCAATACTCTAAAGAGATCTTTTGCCACAGCTTTTCCTAGAGCAATGGATTTCTTGACTGCTGCTTCCATGGGTGTTGATTATAGAGCCAAGCAAAGTAAAATCTTGGACAACCTCAATCTTTTCTCCATTTAATGTGAAGTTGCGTGCTGACCCAGTTGTAAGGATTTTTGTTTTGTTGATGTTTACTCGTAACCCATATTGAAGGCCATGATCTTTGATCTTCATCAGTAAATGTTTTAAATCCTCTTCATTTTCAACAAGCAAAGTGGTGTCATCTGCATAATGCACGTTGTTAATGAGTCTTCCTCCAATCTTGATGCCGCATTCTTCCTCATAAAGTCCAGCTTCTCGGATTATTTGCTCAGCGTACAAATTGAAGAGATAGGGTGAAAGTATACAGCCCTGACGCACACCTTTCTCAACTTTAAACCACTCAGTGTTTCCTTGTTCTATTCGAACAACTGCCTCCTGGTTCATGTACAGATTTCTCATGAGCACAATTAGGTGTTCTGGTATTCCCA
>VMDO01038303.1:0-13576 GCA_007922755.1 Pedetes capensis
ACTACATTAGCTTTATCCTTAAGAAATGCAAGTTCTTGCAAAAGGGCAAAATTCAGATAAATTTCTGTTATAATGAAATATGATTTCATTCTCTGGAAATAATTGTATGCAAATACCATGAGGAAAGTTAGTATTAGGGGTTATCTTACAAACTTAAAATATGAATACTTATTAATGTCAAAATTCTCCAGTGATCTATTATATGATATAGACTAGAAATATTTAAATAAAATCTGTACAATTATATATGCTAATATTTCATAATTTAAGTGTAGACTAAAATGTCTTTACAGTGTCACTTATACATTTATTCATTTATCTATCTTTCAAAACATATTTCCCTAAATTTTATTAAACCAAAAGCTTTAGTTTGACAAACAAGTTTATATTTACCCTTAGGCATTTATTATTTAGTAATGTAGTGGCTTTCAAAGAGTACTTATTTATTTATTTATTTACATATTTTGTTATACCTGAGGAGTTGAACCCAGGACCTCACACATGCTTTTTGCCCACACTTAACCAAATGAGTTGTGTACCCCCAGCCCATTTTTTACTTTGTATTTTGAGACAGGGTCTCGGTAAGTTACACAGGCTGCCTCTGGCCTTGAACTTGTGCTTCACCTGAATCTGCCTTCTGAGTTGCTAGGACTAAAGGCATGTGTCACTATGCCCAGAAAGAGTCTCTGGTTTTAAAGGGACATATTTAAAGAGATCTGTAGGCAAATGGAAACTGGAAAATGTTGATTTTAATCACATTTCATAAACCTCTATAAAACTTCTCAGAACTATTAAAACACATGGTGTGTATACATATGTATGTGTGTGTATATATACATATACATATATATATACATATATATGTGTGTGTGTGTCCATATATATATATATATAAACAACTAGGAAATTTTTGGTGTACTGCACTGCACAAGCCTTTCCATCCTTTTTTGAACACAGAACCCAAGTGTCAGCGGATCATCTCAAAACCCTAGAGGAACACTCAGCAAAATAATGTCCTTAGAACTTGCATTCAGGTAAGACATGATAATTTGTTTGTAAAAATCAGCTCAATTCAACAAATATTTATTGAATGTTTCTTTTATCTGTTGAATATTTAAATATTAACCCCTCCATTTCATTCTGCTACTCACCAAATTCTACCCAGAACAGAGTTAACCCATCAAGCATACTTACACTCCTCCTCAGGCCTCTTCCGAAGCGCCACACGAACCTCTTTACAAGGACTCCTCTGATATTGTGGGGGATTTCTTCCCCTTATTAAGTTCTCCATTCTGTAAGAGAGAATCCAAAGAGTATTCTAAGGCCAAAATCTTGATAAATGCCTGCAATGTGAATGATCTAAAAAGTTACAAATTCGAGTACCTGCAGAAGCTTAATAGTAGACATCTTTAAGAGTATTTGGACAATAGGAAGATAGCATGGAGTGGTAGACATTTATAAGGGTGCTTGACTTTCCCAAGGCACCCTAATTAAAAAAATTAACAATACCATGTGGAAAAAACTCATACACATTTTCCAACTAGAGTTTGTTACAGAGTGAATGCTTGTGTCAACTCAAAATTAATTTACTGAAGTCCCATCTCCCAATCTGAAGGTATCTGGAGATGGGGCATTTTGGAGGTAATTAGGTTTAGATAAGGTCATCAGGGTGGGACCCTCATGATGGGTATTAGTGTCCTTATAAGACAGGAGAGAACTACCAGAGCTCTTTCTCTATCAAGTGAGGACAAAGTGAGAAGGAGGCCATCTGCAAGCCAAGAAGTGCCGCATATGAGAACCTGCCACCACTTTGACCTTGGACTTCCCAGACACATAACTGTGCATAAACATGTCTATTGCTTAGGCCACCCAGCGTACAATAATTTGTTATAGCAGCCCTACCAGACCAAAGAGAATATATTGACAAAAGAATTATTACTTTAAGGTAAACACACTTATAAAAACTAAAGTCAATATACAAAGAGTATATTTT
Source organism: Pedetes capensis (assembly GCA_007922755.1). NCBI lineage: Eukaryota > Metazoa > Chordata > Mammalia > Rodentia > Pedetidae > Pedetes > Pedetes capensis. Next base: position 1,994 of record VMDO01038303.1, read on the forward strand.
TCAATGACATTTCAGACACCAGTTTTCAAGCATAGAATTGCTGCTTTCTTTCCATGCTAATGACTGAACCTGAAGGAATTTCTAATCTAATAATTGTGACTTTTATTAAAAGGTGGCTAATATAAGCATTACTTTTCAGTTTCAAGTCTGTGGTGATACTGACAACCAAAAAATAATAAAATTTATCAAGTGCAACTTGGATGAGCATCTTTAACATTGTATATTTTGTGGTATTTTCTGGTTTCAATAAAGATTATGGTTTTGCACCATTAATTTTCACCGTACTAATTTCTTCCATAGTACTAAAAACTCCATTTAATGTACAAGATTTTGAAATTCATAAAAATATATATTTATTCATCATTTTGAAAATATAAACATGGCTACTTAATAGCTACATAATTATTCTAAATCAGTAGCACAACTAGCTTTGATAACTATCCTGGTTGGTAGAATGTACATGATTGAAATCACTACATTTAGGATGGGGAAGGTGATGGAGGGTCTCCTAGGGCTAGTGGTGAAGGAGATTATGTCGCTAATATTCAGAGAAGAAACTGGGAAAAGATAATCTCTTAAAAAATCTAAATTAGTGTGAAAAGTGAGATAAACAGCTTTTTGTGTTGTGATAGTAACATAACATTACTCCTATGGGAAGCTGTCATTGTGCTTCAAAAACACTCTTTCCAATAAACTTCATGAAATTAATCCATTCATATATAGGAGTTGCTTTATGTGTACAGATGTGTGTGTGTGTGTGTGTGTGTGTGTGTGTGTGTTAATATGTGATGACTGTGTAAAGTACAAGAAAATACTTCATAATGTGTAATGATAACTTGAATCTTACTTTCACTAGAAGCTCATTGTGAACAAGAAAAACAGTTATTCTTCTTGAGGTTATGATAATACAATGACAGGACACCAAGTGAGGACCTGAAGAGTTTAAGGCACAATTTGCTGTAACACTATATATGTGGGAGGGAGGTTTCTGAGTTTCACCATGACAACCATGAAAACTAAATTATATCAAATTTTCTAGTTTCTGACTGCTGACTTAATTCAACGCACATTTTTGATTATAAATTTCAGCAAATGTAAGAATTTCCATGATGACCTAATGACAATTTCAGTGAAGTTATAATTATTTGCTAGTATTTACAAGCTCAAGATAGTAAAATACAGCAAACATAACTTGCACATACAAATGTCTACATAAAATTGTAGCATAATTTTAAAAACCAATTTTACTCATCATTATTACCCTCTAATGGGAAATGACAAGTTACTGGTTGGAAATACATGTAAGCCATTCTTTTGAATGGGCTATTATTTTTTGTTTTATATTTCTGACTATCTAATATGTGAAAACAAAAGTGATCTAGCTAATTTCAATGCAACCGTGGTTGGGAGTATTTCTGGTTAGGAAGTACTTGTAAAGACTCTGGGAGGGTTTCACTTCAAGGGTTGCTGTTGGCATCAAAGATTCCCAATCAGCCTCCCAGGAATCAGTACCTAAAGGTTGCATTTTGGTAACACTCACAAGCAGATTTTCAGGAAATTATGCAATGTTAACAATGTAGCATTGCTGAAATGAGATGAGACTTGGTCCTGGAAACAGATGGCCTGGGCTCAAACTCCCATTCTATCTCAAAGGCTGATTTTAAAGAAAGTTACTACATACTTGCTACCTTCATTTTCTCATCAGTAAAATGATAATAGCATTAGCTACCTTGTAGCTGTGAGGATTAGATGTGCTAACACATGTAAAATGCTTTGCACTGTGTCTATCACAATACAAGAATGCAATACAGGTAGCTATTACTAATCATAATCATCACAAATAAAAAATACCATATACTCACATTTTATATGTCTATGAGGCTAGGAAAAATATCAAAACTGACCTTTATTATATAAATAAAATGACCAGTTGGTGCTGTTGAGGACAAAACTGGCTAAACAAGTTTTCTAGTTATTACTGAAACATGAAACACACATGAATTTTCAATTTCTAGAGAAGAAATTAATATATTTCATTTTTATCAATAAGATTTAAAAGATTAATAATGATGGATAAAAGTATAAAAATGGTCTGTTATCCCAATGAATTAACTGAAGTGCCATGTGTAGTTGTTGCTAAGTGTTATAGAGTTGGACTTACAGCGACCTGAAGTACAGCAGAATTAAATATTACCCAACACTGTGCCATGCACACAGTCTTTTTATGTTTGATCCCATTGTTGAAGACACTATGATCCTTCTAATTTTGAATTGTGTCACATCAACAAAAAGAGGTCCCAGGGACTTTATTCCATTTACATCATTAAGGTTGACTTTACGTTGAGGAAACAACTCTCAATTGTTTTTTGAATGTCTTCCAGCCTAGGGGGTTCATTTTCTGGCACTATATCTGACATTGTTTTTCAGCTATTCATAGGGTTTTCAATGGATAACTGTTTTGGGAGTGGGCGGCTAGGTCCTTCTCCCTATTTTGTCTTAATCTGGAAGCTCAGCTGAAACCTGTCCTTCAGGCATGGCTCTGCTCGTTCCTGAAATACCAGTGGCACAGCTTTCAGCATTACAGCACCATGAAAGTCCCCAGAGCACAAAAAGCTGACAGACCCATGAGGGGAAGTGCTATATAACCTACTGTTTCTCAGAGATTTTAGAAGGTATTTCAAAATTTTATAGTAACCACAGCAAGAACAATGAAAATATCTATAATGTATTACTATTTACCATTTATTTTATTTAATTCTTTGAATATTGCTCTCAAAGAACATTTGAAAGATGAGAAAACTGAGGCTCTGACATACTCAGTGATATGCGCACAGACAGAAAATATAAAGTGCTCAACTAAATCTTGACTAATCTTTTCTGATGTTTAATGATTTTCTAACTGCTACTTAACCCATTATTTTCATGAGTACATAATTATATAAAACTCCATTGTTGTTGTTGTTAGGTGCCATCAAGTTGGGTCTGACTCATACCGACTCTATGTACAACAGAATGAAATACTCCCTGATTCTGTGGCAGGCACACGATCTTACTTGTTTAAGCCCATTGTTGCAGACACAGTGTCAATCCATCTGGTGGAGGGCTTTCCATTTTTTATTGACCTGCCACTCTCCCAAACATGATGTCCTCCTCCAGGGATTGGTCCCTCCTGACTACATGTCCAGAATATGTAAGACACAGTCTAGCCATCCTTGCTTCCAAGGAGCACTCTGGCTGCACTTCCTCTACTGATTTGTTGGTTGTTTTGGCAGTCCATGGTGTATTCAATATTCATCTTCAGCACCATAATTCAAAAACAACAACTCTTCTCCTGTCTCCCTTGTTTAGTGTCCAGCTTTCACAATCATATATGATATGATTGAAAATACCATGGCATGAGTCAGGCGCACCTTGGTCTACACTGTTACATCTTTATGTTTCAATACTTTAAAGAGCTCTTTTGAGGTAGCTTTTCCCAAAGCAATGTGTGTTTGATTTCTTGACTGCTGCTTTCACAGGTGTTGATTGTAGAATCAAGTAAAGCAAAATCATGGACAACCTCAATCTTTTCTCCATTTATTGTGAAGTTGCATACTGATCCCATTGTAAGGATTTTTGTTTTGTTGATGTTTAGTTACAATCCATACAGTAAATGAATGATGAAATCATTCATCAGTAAATGTTTCAAATCTCCCTCACTTTCAGCAAGCAGAGTTGTGTCATCTGCATAACACATGCTGTTAGTGAGTCTTCCACCAATCCTGATGCTGCATTCTTCTTTATGAAGACCAGCTTCTCAGATTATTTGCACAGCACATAAATTGAAGAGATATGGTGAAAGGATACAGCCCTGACCTACACCTTTCTTGAATTTAAACCAACCAGATTGCCTCCTGGTCCATGTACAGATTCCTCATGAGTATAATTAGGTGCTCTGGTATTCCCATTTTTCACAGTGTTATCCATAATTTGTTATGATCCACACAGTCAAATGCCTTTGCATAGTTGGTAAAACACAGAGCGATACCTTTCTGATATGTTCTGCTTTCAGCTAAAATCCATCTGACATCAGCAAACACGTTCCTGGTTCCCCGCTCTTTTCTGAATCTGACTTGATTTTCTGGCAGTTCCCTGTCTACACACTCCTACAGTTGCTTTTGGATGATCTTTAGTAAAATTTTGCTTGTGTATGATATTAATGATACCATTAGATAGTTTCTTGGGAATAGGCATGGATCTCTTCCAGTCAGTTAGCCAGGTAGCTGTTTTCCAAATTTCTTGGCATAAACAGGTTAGCATCTCCAGTGCTGCATCTGTTTGTTGAAACATCTCTATTGGTATTCTATCAATTCCTAGAGCCTTGTGTTTCACCATTTTCTTCAAGGCAGCTTCTACTGTGCCCTTTAATACCATTGGTTCCTGATGATATGCAACCTCTTGAAATGGTTGGTCATCTATCAATTCTTTTTTGTATAATGACTCTATGTATTCCTCTTTTTTAGATGTTTCTTGTATCCTTTAATACTCTCCTTATAGAATCATTCACTGTTGCCACTTATGGCTTGAATTTTTGTCTTTAATTCCTTAAGCTTGAAAAAAAAAAACAGAGCATGTTCTTCCCTTTTCATTTTCTGTCTCCAGCACTTTGCATATGTCATTAAAATATTTGATTTTATCTTCTTCAGCAGCCCTTTGAAATCTTCTGTTTAGTTCCTTAACTTCATCATGTCTTCCTCTTTCTTTAGCTGCTCAATGTTCTAGGGCAAGTTTTAGAGTCTCTTTTAACATGTAATTTGGTCTTTTCTTTTTTCCTGTCTTTTTAATGACCTTTTGCTTTCCTCATGAATGATATCTTTGATGTCATGCCACAACTCCTCTGGTCTTCTATCATTTGTGTCTAATGCATTAAACCTGTTATTGAGGTGGTCTCTGAACTCAGGTGGGATATACTGAAGGTCATACCTTGGCTCTCCTTCAGTTGTTCTAATTTTCTTCAGTTTCACTTTGAACTTGCATATGACAAGTTGATGGCCTGATCCACAGTCAACACCTGGTCTTGTTCTGACATTTGATATGGAAATTTTCCATCGTTTCTTTCCACAAATGTAGTCAACTTGGTTCCTGTATGTTCTATTTGGTGAAGTCCATGTATATAGTTGCCATTTATGTTGGTGAAAAAATATATTTACTATGAAAAGGTGATTGGTCTGACAAAATTCCACAGGTGATTGAGTATCTGAGATTTATTGTGTAATATATATTTAGTTGTGAAATTCTTCTTAAATATGATATGAATAATAAATACTGATATATAAATTTTTACATAAGATATTCAGGATATATACATAATATTATACAATTATGCATCTATTTGTTTATATGGTAATCTGATTACATGTTGAATTTTGATCCTTTTGCTATTGTCTCTGAAATGTTTGCTTAGATCATTAACATCTTAAGCTTTCAAGAACTGCTAAAAGATAACTGGGGCCAAGGAAATTCCCTATAAATTATGCACATTATAAAATAATGATGAAAAAACTTAATCCACTGTAAATCCTTTTGTGCTTTGGAATGCTAAATGTTGTAATCACTGGAAAATACCCTCAGAATCAAGTTAAAAGTTTTGCAGAGTAATGTTCATATCAAACTTTTATATAACTTTGAGATTTCCATCTTCCTGAGATTATACTTCCGGCTACTTGAACTCTTCCACGAGTGTCCCCTATGATCTACAGTTTGCATTAAATTGTCAAACAAAATGACCAAGAATGAAACCTTGGATCACAGCCAGGACACTGCAAAGGAGATGTTCTAGCTACTCTCAATCTTGGCAGGCTACCAGTGGAAGTGTGTTCACAGTTCCAGCTAGGAAAGATTAAGTGTGATGACCACAGGAAAGACAGATGCTCTAACAATTGAGGAGCCCTGAAAAGTGAAGCCTCTATGTTCAACTGCTGAGATGAAACAAGGACAAGATTAATATCAAACAGTATGATATAGCAATCAGAAGTTATGCGCAAAAGCTGTCCACAACTCTGTAGGCAGTATCTCCCCAGTTTAGCTAGATCTTAATTACCTGAGAAGTGCAACTCCAGACCCCCATTCCCAATGTGAAATAATTTCATTTAGTAGGCTGAGGTCAAGACCTTACTGATGTATTTTTTTAAACATTGATCAGGTTCTCCTAAAGTAGCCAGCCTTACACTTTTCCAGATACTGTTATCTGAAAACTCCTGCAAATAGCAAATATGTATTTGGAGATGTAGGGGAAGCAGGTTCGATAGATTTATTCAGGTGATAAAGTCATTTAATGATACACAGGTAGGGTGAGGACCTGGGAGAGAGATTGCAGTTAGAACAGATACTATGAAAAATTTAAAAAGTGGCCAAAAAGATATACTTGAAACCCATAAGATGACTAGTGATCAACCACAAGAACCTGAAGGGTGCCCATTTATAATACTGATAATCTCAGTAGTGAAATGATTTGTTCCAACAAACTTTGCCAGGCTCATCCAGACCAGAGTATAAGTTTGTAAGTTCGTATTGACACAGAATCATGGCCTGGAATGGTGGTTGTGACTGGTGAATAAAAATCTGGTTGAAGTAGATTTATACTGGATGGAGGAGGCAGAGAGAGAACGATTGACTCACAGTGGACAGGGGGTTATGAAAACAGAATAAAGTGGTCAGGTGTACATATTCCAAAATACTTAGCATGTGCCACATCCTGTTTTAGGTTCTTTATAAACACAACAACCATCATCCATATTTTATCCATGGCTAATCTCTCCCTCACATATCTGTCAGTGTGCCATACTGTGGGGGCTTGCATGTTGCTCTGATGCTGAAAGCTATGCTACCAGTTTTACAGATACCAGCAGGATCACCCATGATGGACAGGTTTCAGATGAGCTTTCAGACTAAAACAGACCCTATGGAGTAGGACCTGGCAGCCCACTCCTAGAACAACTAGCCACTGAAAACCCTACAAATAGCACAGAAACACTGCCTTATATAGTGCCAGAAAATGAGCCCCCAAGTTGGAAGGCACTTAAGAGATGACTGGAGAAGAGATGCCTCCTCAAAGAAAGACTCTACCTTAATGACAGAAATGGAGTAAAGCCCCAGGGACCACTGCTTGCTGATGTGGCACAACTCAAAATGAAGACGAATAACTGTAAACATTCATTAATAATTGGAACATGTAATGTATATAGTGTGAATCCAGGAAAATTAGAAACAATCAAAAGGGAAATGGAGCACATAAGCATTGACATTCTAGGCATCAGTGAGCTAAAACGGAAACACATGGGCCATTTTGAATCAGATAATCATTTGGTCTACTATGCTGGAAATGACAAATTGAAGAGAAATGGGGTTGCATTTACCATCAAAAAAGACATCTTAAGATCTGTCCTGAAGTACAATGCTGTCAGTGATAGAATAATGTCCATATGCCTATAAGGAAGGCCCGTTAATATGCGTTTTATTCAAAATCACACACCACCACTACGGCCACAAATAAAGATGCAGAAGATTTTTACCAGCTACTGCAATATGAAATAGATCAAACATGCAATCAGGATGTGCTGATAAACTGGTGACTGGAATGCAAAAGTTGGAAACAAAGAAGGCCTAGTAGTGAGAAAATATGGCCTTGGTGACAGAAATGATACTGGAGATTGCATGACAGAATTTTGTCAGACCAATGCAATGACCTCTTCTTTGTGAATCCATGTTTTCACAAACGTAAACAGCAACTGGGCTAGGATTTAGCTCAGTTGGTAGAGCACTGCACTGCAGTCTCTGAGGTCTGGAGTTCAATTCCCAGCACCGCAAAAATGGGAGAAGGGCCTGGCAATCCACTCCCAAGGCAATCCCGAAACAATCTGCCATTGAAAACCCTATGAGGTCGCTATGAGTCGGATACCGACTCGAGGGCACCTAACAACAACAACAACAACAACAAATAGCAACTATACATATGGAATTCACAAGATAGAACACAGAGGAACCAAATTGACTACCTTCATGGAAAGAGACCATAGGAAAGCTCCATATCAAATGCCAGAACCAGACCAGCTGCTGCTTGTGGATCAAACTATCAACTGCTCATATGCAGGTTCAATGTGAAACTGAAGAAAATCAGAACAAGTATATGAGAGCCAAGGTATGATCTTGAGTATATCTTATTTGAATTCAGGGACCACCTCAAGAACAGGTTTAGTGCATTAGACCCTAATGATAGAAGACCAGATGGAATGAGGCATGATATCAAAGATATCATTCATGAGGAAAGCAAAAGGTTACTAGAAAGACAAGAAAAAAAGATCAAATTACATGTCAAAAAAGACTCTGAAACTTGCCCTGGAACATTGAGCAGCTAAAGTAAGAGGAAGATATGATGAAGTTAAGGAACTAAACAGAAGATTTCAAAGGGCAGCTGAAGAAGATAAAATCAAATATTTTAATGACTTGTGCAAGGAGCTGGAGACATAAAACCAAAATGGAAGAACATGTTCTGTTTTTCCCAAGCTTAAGGAATTGGAAAAAATTCAAGCCTTGAGTGTCAAGAGTGAAGGATTCTACAGGGAAAATATTATTTGATGTAGGAAACATCAAAAGAAGATGGAAGGAATACACAGAGTCATTATACAAAAAAAGAATTGGAGGGTGATCACCCATTTCAAGAAGTTGCATAGGATCAGGAACCAGTGGTACTTAAGGATGATGTGGAAGCTGCCTTGAAGGAATTGGCAAAATACAAGGCTCTAAGAATTGATAGAATAACAACAGAGATATTTCAACAAACAAATGCAGCACTGGAGGTGCTAACATGTTTATGTCCACAAATTTGGAAAACAGCTACCTGGCCAACTGACTGGTAGAGATCTGTATTTGCAACTATTACCAAGAATGGGGATCAAACGGAAAGTGGAAACTATTGAATGATTTCATTAACATCATATGGAAGCAAAATTTTACAAAAGATCATTCAAAAGGACTGCGGCCATACATAGACAGGGAACTGCCAGAAAATCAAGCAGGATTCAGAAAAGGGTATGTGTGGAACTAGGGATATCACTGCTGATGTCAGACGGATATTAATTAAATGCACAGAATACCAGAAAGGTGTCTATCTATGTTTTATCACCTATGCAAATGCATTTGTGTGAATCATAACAAATTATGGATAACACTTCTAAATGAGAATACATGAGCACCTAATTGTACTCATGAGGAATCTGTACCTGGACCAGGAGGCAGACATTTGAACAGAACAAGGAAACACTGCCTAGTTTAATGTCAAGAAAAGTGTGCATAAGGGCTGTATATTTCATCATACTTTTTAAATATCTGTGCTAAGCAGATAATCCTAGAAGCTGGTTCCTTATGAAGAAGAACATGGCATCATGATTGGAGGAACACTCATTAACAACCTGGGTTATGCAGATGACACAACTCTGCTTGTTGGTATTGAAGAGGATTTGAAACATTTACTGATGAAGATCAAAGAATACAGCCTCCATTATGGATTACACCTCATAATCAACAAAACAAAAATCCTTACAAGTGGGTTGGTAAACAACATCATGCTAAGTGGAGAAAAGATTAAGGGTGTCCAAGATTTTGTTTTGTTTGTTTTTACAATCAACACCCATGCAAGCAGCAGTCAAGAAATCAAAAGATACATTGCAATAGGAAAAGCTTTGGCAAAAGACCTTTTCAAAGTATTAAAAAATAAAGACTTTACATTGAAGATGAAGGTGTGCCTGACTTATGCCATGGTATTTTCAGTCACATCACATGGTTGTGAAAGACGGACATTGAATAAGAGAGACAGGAAAAGAACTGATGTTTTTGAATTATGGTGCTGGAGACCAATGTTGAATATACCATGGACTGCAAAAAGATGCAAATCTGTCCTAGAAGAAGTGTAAGGAGAATGCTCGTTGGAAGCAAGGATGGCTGTTGTTGTTGTTAGGTGCTGTCGAGTCGAGTCCGACTCATAGCGACCCTATGTACAGCCGATCGAAACACTTGCCGATTCTGTGCCAGGCAAACGATCTTGTTTATGTTTAAGCCCATTGTTGCAGACACTGTGTCAATCCATCTGGTGGAGGGTTTTCCTCTTTTGCGTTGACCTGCCACTCTTCCAAACATGATGTCCTTCTCCAGGGATTGTTCTCTCCTGACTACATGTCTGAAATATGTAAGATGCAGTTTGGCCATTCTTGCTTCCAAGGAGCACTCTGGTTGTACTTCTTCCAGGACAGATTTGTTGGTTCTTTTGGCAGTCCATGGGGCGTGGATTTAGCTCAGTTGGTAGAGCGCTGCGCTGCCGTCTCTGAGGTCCTGAGTTCAATTCCCAGCACTGCAAAAATGGGAGAAGGACCTGGCAATCCACTCCCAAGGCAATCCTGAAACAACCAGATGGCTCCTAACAACAACAACAACATGTCATCAATCTTCTGGCAATAAAATTAAGAAAAAGGATGGCTAGACTGCATCTTATGTATTTTGGACATGTAGTCAAGAGGGACCAATCCCTGGAGAAGGACATCATGTTTGGGAGAGTGGCAGGTCAATGAAAAAAAGGAAAACCCTCAACTAGATGAATTAAGGCAGTGGCTGCATCAGTGAACTTAAACATAAATAAGACCATGTGCCTGACACAGAATTAGGGAGTTTTTCATTCTTTTGTATATACGGTTGGTATGATTTGGACTGGACCTGACAGCATCTAACAACAATAATCTTAGTCTCACAGATGTTAAGTGATTTTCTTAGGACTACATAAGACATACACATACAAATCAGGACTTAAATCCAGACCTGTTTGACTCTAGAGCTATTAACTACAATGTAGGGTAGCCAAAGAACTTTCTGTTAAGATGAAAAAGTTCAATATCTATGCCATCTAATATAATAGCCCCTAGCGATTTACAGCCAATCTGTACTTAAAATTTGGTTAGTGTGACTGAGGAGTTTAATTTGTTGTTAAAAATTTTATTGAGGCTGGAAGCAGTGGCACAAGATTTTAATGTCAGTGACTCAGGAGGCAGAAGCAGGAGGGTCACAATTTTGATGGCCAGAGGCAGCCTGTGTAACTTAGCCAGACTCTGTCTCAAGATAAAAAATAAAAAACGGGCTGAGGGCATAGCCCAGTGGTAAAGAATTTGCAAAGTATATCTGATGCCCTAGGTTCAATCCTAAGTACTGCAAATAAATAAATAAATAAATAAATAAGAAAGGAAAAAAGAAAAAATTCTTGAATTTGAATTGATTTTAATTTAAATTTCAATAACCATTACTCTACTAGACAGTACAACATGTCTTGTTGTTGTTGTTGTTAGGTGCCATCAAGTCGGTATCCGACTCATAGCGACCCTCTGTACAACAGGGGAAACACTATTGTCAGTACTTCTCTGCTGTTCATAGGGTTTTCAATGGCAGATTGATTTTTGGGAGGGGGTTGCCAGGTCCTTCTCCCAAGCCTACAGCTTCTGGTGTTCCCAGGCGGTCTCCCATCCAGGTACTAACCAGGCCTGACCCTGCTTAGCTTCCGAGATCTGA
>VMDO01038304.1:0-13591 GCA_007922755.1 Pedetes capensis
TCATGAGAAATCTGTACATGAACCAGGAGGCAGTTGTTCGAATAGAACAAGGAAACACTGAGTGGTTTAAAGTTGAGAAAGGTGTGCATCAGGGCTGTATACTTTCACCCTATCTCTTCAATTTATATGCTGAGCAAATAATCCGAGAAGCTGGACTTTATGAGGAAGAACGTGGCATCAAGATTGGAGGAAGACTCATCAACAACCTGCGTTATGCAGATGACACCACTTTGCTTGCTGAAAATGAAGAGGATTTAAACCATTTACTGATGAAGATTAAAGATCATAGCCTTCAATATGGGTTACGACTAAACATCAACAAAACAAAAATCCTTACGACTGGGTCAGCACGCAACTTCACATTAAATGGAGAAAAGATTGAGGTTGTCCAAGATTTTGCTTTGCTTTGCTCTATAATCAACACCCGTGGAAGCAGCAGTCAAGAAATCAAAAGATGCATTGCTCTAGGAAAAGCTGTGGCAAAAGATCTCTTTAGAGTATTGAAAAGCAAAGATGTCACATTGAAGACGAAGGTGCGTCTGAGTCATGCCATGGTATTTTCAGTGGCATCATATGGTTGTGAAAGCTGGACATTGAACAAGGGAGACAGAAGAAGAATTGATGCTTTTGAATTGTGGTGCTGGAGACGTCTATTGAATATACCATGGACTGCCAAAAGAACCAACAGATCTGTCCTAGAAGAAGTACAACCAGAGTGCTCCTTGGAAGCAAAAATGGCCAGACTGCGTCTTACATATTTTGGACATGTAGTCAGGAGAGAACAATCCCTGGAGAAGGACATCATGTTTGGGAGAGTGGCAGGTCAACGCAAAAGAGGAAAACCCTCCACCAGATGGATTGCCACAGTGTCTGCAACAATGGGCTTAAACATAAATAAGATCGTTTGCCTGGCACAGAATTGGCAAGTGTTTCAATCTGCTGTACATAGGGTCACTATGAGTCGAACTCGACTCGACGGCACCTAACAACAACAAGTCAGGAGGGACCAATCCCTGGAGAAGGGCTTCATGTTTATAAGAGTGGTAGATGAGAGAAAGAAAGGAAGACCCTCAACTAGATGATTGACACTGTGTCTGCAACAACGGGCTTAAATATAAAAAAGATCATGTGCAAGGCCCAGTGTCAGGGAGTGTTTTGTTCTGCTGTACATAGGGTCGCTATGAGTCAGACCTGACTCGATGGCACCTAACATCAACAATAATGAATAATCTAGTTCATGTTTTTGTGTTTTGGAGAGTACATGTATGCATTTCTGGTGGGTAACTAGTTAGGAGTGGAATTGCTGGGTTATGGGACTCAGATGTGTTCAGCCTTAGGATAAATTGCCAAAGAGTAATCCAAAGACGTTAGACCACCTTATACCTCCAACGCCTGCAGCTGTAGCCCTGTGGCATCTGATCCCGTCAGATCTTGGAAGCTAAGCAGGGTCAGGCCTGGTTAGTACCTGGATGGGAGACCACCTGGGAACACCAGAAGCTGTAGGCTTGGGAGAAGGACCTGGCAACCCCTTCGCAAAAATCAATCTGCCATTGAAAACCCTATGAACAGCAGAGAAGCACTGACAATAGTGTTTCCCCTGTTGTACAGAGGGTCGCTATGAGTCGGATACTGACTTGACGGCACCTAACAATAACAACAACAACATATCTCCAAAAGCAACAAACAAGAGCTAAGGTTGCTCCCTTGCCTTGCCAACACTTGCTTTGGTCCAGTTTTAGATAGTAAGAGACATCTTTAGGTAGATACCCAGTTAGACATTCAGTGCGAGAATCTGAATTTTGTGATTGGCAATGTCTATGTGCTGGATCAAGAACACCAAGCTCTCAAAGGAGACAAAAGTTTATCCCAGGTATGCAAGCTTAAGGAAGATGAGACAGGCAGTTCGCAACCAGTATGGCAGTGGGAAGACAGAGGGCAGTCTTGGGAAAAATCCATTGGATTGGGAAATAAGAACTCATTGGTAACTTCTTATGGGCTTGGGACCATGGCACTTAGTCCATTTGGTCCGCTATAACAAATACCTCAAACTGGGTGGCTTATAACAACAGCAGTGCATTTCTCACAGCTCTGGAGACTGGGATAGTCATGTTCAAGGTGCCAGCAGATTCCATGTCTGGTAAAGGCTGCTTTCTGGTTCATAAATGGTGCCTTCTCACTGTGTCCTCACATAGGATAACAGGAAAGCTAGCTCTCTGGGGTCTCTTAGAAGAGTGCTCATTGCATTCATGAGTGCAGAGCCTAATCACCTCCCAAAGGCTCTGCCACTAATACTATCACATTGGTGAGAGCCTTCAATATGTAAATTTGGGGAAGGGGTACGACCATGGAGACCGCACCAAGCACTATGGCAGTCTCCTACCAAGATGGTATACTCTAACATTTACGGCTACCTGTGAGGGTCAATACTACTCATAGCAGGTGAATAACTCATGAAACAAGGGCCTAGGAAAGATAGCAGCATGGTGGCTGCAGGTGAGGGCTGGCCCTGAATCTTCCCAGGCTCAGAGATATGCTCCCTTGACTCCCATCACAGCCTACATATAACACATGGGTGTATTCAGCATCCCCATTGCCCAGTGGCCGGTCTCCTCCCCAATGCTCAAGCCCTGGGGCTAAGAGAGCAAGGCCTCCATTTCAAAGCACGGGGCCTGACTCACAGTGGACACACACCAAAGAGGTCACAGAATGGGTAAACGCATATTCTTCAGATGGTGGCTTTTCTAATTGGAATGAAAAAGCTGAGACCATTCCTTTCCTCTCAAGATCTGAAAGTTTTTGTGGGCATCAGATTCACTTGTTAAATAGCAGAGTGTTTAACGGAGGGACCTTGATTTCCCATTTTCAACACTCAGGTTTAGTTTGAAAAGTTTAGAATAGGTATGTGTTGTTTTTTCTGTCTGCAGCCATAACAACCTAGCATCAGATCCCTGATGCTAGGGGCACCTGATCTCAGAAGCTAAGCAGGGTCGGCCTGGTGAGTCCTTGGATGGGAGACAGTCTGGGAATGCCAGGTGCTGCAGGCTAGGGAGAAAGGTCTGGCAGCCCACTCCCCAAACAATCTGCCATTGAAAACCCTATGAATAGCAAAGAAGCACTGACATAACGCTGGGCATGGTACAATGTCAGGGAATGTTTTGTCTGTTGTACATAGGGTTGCTATAAGTCAGGCCCAACTCAATGGCACCTATCAACAACAACAACAACAACAACAACAACGTGTTGTTTTATAGTCAGAAAAATAAAAGGATTTGTTTTGCTGAAAATGGGAAATGGCTCTTTTCCTTTCTGCTTCCTTCCTCTATACTTCTTGCCCTTTGCCCTTCTCTTTTTTCTCTAGCAACCATGTGCATGCCTCTCCCTTCCCTCAGGACCACAATCCTCTCTGTCTGTCTAAGGTGCTTTTCCCTCTAGAAGCCTGCTTAACTGTGTTCTGACCTTACCTTTCCCTAGGAAATAGGAATATCCTTATGTAGAGTCATCCAGAGAACCTAGGTTTTTCAAAAAAATTTCCTTTCCAGTTTCCTTAAGCTTCACAGGTGCCTCAATCTTCTCTGTAATTATTTCCTAATGGTGTACTATCTTTTCATGAACCTTATGTATACTCTCAGCCTGGGATTTAGCTCAGTTGGTAGAGCACCTCTCTGCAGTCTCTGAGGTCCCAGGTTCGATTCCCAACACCGCAAAAATGGGAGAAGGACATGGCAATCCACTCCGGAGGCAATCCCGAAACAATCAGTCATTGGAAACCCTATGAGGGACACTATGAGTGGGACCCAACTCAACAGCACCTAACAACAACAACAACAACATCTATACTCTCAACTGTAAAGAAAGAAGGAAAGAAAAAGAAAATAGGAAATGGACCTTGGTTGTAATGGGGAGAAATTAATGTCTTCCTCATCTATCATGACGTGTATGGCTGAGATCCCCATGACAAAATACAGATTAATAATAGAAAATCATACAATATTTTTCACTAAGTTTTACAATTAATGGGATTTCTAAACAAAATCCTAATGTTTTTTGTTGTTTTTGTTTTGTTTTTTGAGACAGAGCCTCGCTACAAAACCCAGGCTGGCTTCAAACCTGTGATCCTCCTGCCTCCACCTCCCAAGTGCTGGAATTACAGGCTTGTGGCACCACACCAGGCTCCTAAATAATCTAAATGTGGCATGGTGAGGGAACTGAGAATCAGTTCCGAGCAGCACATTAGGCAGACACTAGAAATGAGGAGGAGGAGGGAAAAAGGAGGAGGAGGAGGAGGAGGAAATAAATAAAGGGAAAAGCTCACATTGTTAAGTGGAAAAGGAAAACAGGATCCACCATTGCTTAGAGACTAAGCTCTCACATAGGTTTACAAATACACACAGAAAAGTGACTGCAGGGCTGGAGCTGTCACTCAGTGGAACAGCATGTGCTTAGCACGTGCCAGGCCCTGGTTTCAATCACAGCACTGGAAAACAAAACCAAACCAGGACTGGAAAGATTTATGCTAAAATGTTAACATCGTTGTCTTTGGTGGTGAGAAATAAAGGTGCTCTCTCCCTGCCTGGCTACATTAAAGTATTTTCCAAAATTCAATAATGAACAAAAATAATAATTATCATCCTGTTCTTTCTGTTTCATTCTGCTGTCCCTTATGACTCAGCGCCTGTGGAGGTTTCTCCTGGCAGATAGTTCCTTAGCTTGTCCTGCCAGGAGCTTTGTTGACGTTCACGTCACTATTTTCATTGCACTTTGCTGTGTCATGAATGATTTTGTCCAATTTCTCTTTCTTTCCTTAATTTTATTTTCCCTCTTGTTCTTTTGCTCAGCCACCCTGGGATTATCATCTGCAGAGGTATGTTATAGGAAGAAGCCTGGAATTTCCATGAATACTGCTTTTGAAGATTTTCTTGGCCAAAACTAATACATAAGATGGTCACCTTTTTGTTTGTTTGTTCTTGTGAGACTGGGGATTGAACTCAGAGCCTTTAGTATGTTAGGCAAGTGCTCTACCACTGAGCTGTACCCCAAGCCAGTGACTTTATTTATTTATTTATTTAATTTTTTATTTTTATTTTTATTTTATTTATTTTATTTATTTTTATTTTTATTTTTTAATGAATTTTTAAAGGTTTTTTTCCCCCCTGGTTGTGGCAATAGCACATTTTATCTGGACAAGTTCCAAGTATAGTGGGTTTTTTGTTTTTATTGTTGTTTTTCTGCCATATTGGGGATGGAACCCAGCACTTTGCCCATGGTAGGTGATCTATCACTGAGCCACACTCCCAGCAAGACTGGTGTTTTGGGGGTTGTTTGTTTGGGGGACATGGTCTTGCTATGTAGCCCAAGCATGTGCCACCATGCCCAATTTGGTGTTTTCATGAAAGAATAAAACCAAACCAGATCTCAAATCAGAGAACACAATTTTGAATCCAGTAACTTTTCAAACTGGATTCCTATGCCTGGTGCAGTGGCTCACGCCTATAATCCTCGCAACTCGAGAGGCTGAGGCAGGAGGATAGCAAATCGAGGCCAGAGGCAACCTGCGTAACTTAGCAAGACCCTGTCTCAAAATAAAAAATAAGAAAGGGGTAGGGGGTAGAGCTAGTGGTAGAGCACTTACCTTGCATGGGTGAGGGCCTGGGTTCAACTCCTAGTACTGCAAAAATAGAAATTTTAAAAGATTAAAAATAATTGGATTTCTCGATAGGAATCTCCAGGGTATGTGAAGAGTCCAACCTTTCTTTGTGGCTCCCCAATCCCCAAGAGGGGGAACATTTCCCTTATCTACATGGGTGTGCCTGGGAGGTTATTAGCTAGTTGCCTGTGGTGGTTGTTGTTGTTAGGTATCATCCAGTCGATATCCGACTCATAGTGACCCTACATACAACAGGCGAAACACTATTGTCAGTGCTTCTCTGCCGTTCATAGAGTTTTCAATGGCAGATTGATTGGGAGTGGGTTGCCGAGTCCTTCTCCCAAACCTACAGCTTCTGGTGTTCCCAGGCGGTCTCCCATCCAGGTACTAACAAGGCCCGACCCTGCTTAGCTTCCGAGATCTGACGGGATCAGATGCCACAGGGCTATGGCTGCAGGCCAGTTGCCTGTGGTGGCAGACACTTATTTATTTAGAATCAAAGATGAGGAGCAACTGTGTGTGTTCAGGTTGGATGAACCAGTCTGCCAGCAGAGCCAAGTGACCCTAAATCATATGCAGGGAGTGACAAGACCTTCTGAAGCTTTCTAGCAGTGCTGGCCAGTTCCCTTTGTGACTTTTCTGACTTCCTGCCTCTATGGCTGCCTGCAGGATGAGGGTGAAGACCCCTGGTATCACAAAGCATGCAAATGTGACTGCCAAGGAGGAGCCAACGCTCTGTGGTCTCCGGGCGCCACCTCCTTAGACTGCATTCCAGGTGAGTGTCCCGGGGCCTTGGGGTGCTGATTGGAACAGGCGTGAAGTCACCCTCTGAGTGTTGGGCTCTGTGTTCTCTCCTGGTGGCCTCTGAGCTTCAAATCTCACAGTGGCCACTGCTCCAACAGATCGCACCCATGTCCCTGCTCAGGAACGGCTTCCTAACTCCCCCTGGCCGGCTGAGATGGCCAGATATTGTTGTTAGGTGCCGTTGAGTCAGTATCCGACTCATAGCGACCCTCATAGGGTTTTCAATGGCTGACTGTTTCGGGATTGCCTTGGGAGTGGATTGCCAGGCCCTTCTCCCATTTTTGCGGTGCTGGGAATTGAACTCGGGACCTCAGAGACTGCAGCATGGTATTCTACCTACTGAGCTAAATCCCAGCCCCCAGATGAGTGAGTGAAATTGATGAATAGAACTGCCTGGAGAGAAAGGAATGATGGGACGCATGGGGGCTTGAAAGAAAGTCAGGCTTTAGGGCCCAAAAGGCCAGAACTAGAACCTGGCTGCATTCCTTCTGAAGCCTGGGACTGCCACTTGGTGTTTTCCCATCAGTAGAGGGAACACACGGTGCCTGGGTGCTCACGGCCCACCAAGCAATCACGTGTGTCTCCCCTAGGAGCAGTGGCAGCCAAGGCGAGGGGGCCACCTCCTAAACGAGGCACTCAAGGGCTGGCCCTCGGATCTGTGGTTCTCCTTACCCCTGCCATGAAACCACCTGTCAAGATAGTGGCTTCTCCTTCAGCCTGGTCCCTGGCTGATGAAGTAGAACAGAACCTCCTCACTCACAGCGCAGAAGTCACCAGAGTGAAAAATACACCTCTGTCATGTGAAGTCTCCAAATGTCTGGGACAATTTGTTCCACAGCTAATGTAGCCTATCCTGACTAATAACAATGGCGTCTCTAAGATAGGGGCCAGCCTGCTTTGTCTGTAAAGGACCAAACAGGAAATGTTTGTGGCTTTGTGGACCAAGTGGGCTCTGTCCCAACCACTCAACTCTGCCATAGTACTTTGGAAACAGCCATAGAGAATATGTGAATGCACAAGCATGTCTGCGTTCCAATAAAACTTTATTACAAAACAAGAGGTGAAGCCAGGCATGGTGGCACATGCCTGCTATCCCAGTGCTCAGGAGTGTGAAGTAGGAGGGTCACCAGATCAAGGTCTGCCTGGGCTACATAGGGAGTTCCAGGCCAGCCTGGGCTTCATAGAGAGACCCTGTCTCAAAACAAAACAAAACAAAACAAAACATAGATGGTGAGCTAGCTTTGGCCCAGGGGCTATAGTTTGCTGACTCCTGCTGTAAGGGGGTTTTAGGGTAAATAAATAGATGAGGCATCACAGAATCTTGTATTGGACCTGGCAAACATGACCCTTTCAGAAAAGTCAGTTCCTTTTCTTTGCTGCCCCCTGGGCGCTGAGACTCTGAGGAAGAGGAGCAGACTTTCAGAGGCCTGGCCTGGCCCAGCAAATTTGCAAGGCTTAATCCTTTCAAGACTGCAGCGGTAGCCCTGTGGCATCCGATCCCCGTCAGATCTCGGAAGCTAAGCAGGGTCGGGCCTGGTTAGTACCTGTATGGGAGACCGCCTGGGAACACCAGAAGCTGTAGGCTTGGGAGAAGGACCTGGCAACCCCCTCCCAAAAAGCAATCTGCCATTGAAAACCCTATGAACAGCAGAGAAGCACTGACAATAGTGTTTCACCTGTTGTACAGAGGGCCACTATGAGTCGGATACAGACTCGATGGCACCTAACAACAACAACAACAACAATCCTTTCAAAGGCCCAGGGCCTATTTTGCATGAAACCAGCCTCACCCCACTCTGGGTTAAGCCAGTGCCCTGTGACCTCATTCACTTTACATAATTGCCTGAGAGCAGCTCCAGAAAGACAGGTTTGCCAGCCTCCCTTCATCATTTCATTCACTTTGCATCCAAATAACAAATCGCTGAGTGGAGGGGCTTGGGCACGTGGCTTGTGGGGCCTGAACTCAGTCTGCTCTCCAGGGAACAGTGGGGCTGGTGCTGAGGGAAGCGGGAAGGCTGCTTAGGTCAGTAGCCTTTCCCTCCCCATGCCCCCTTGACCCCCATGGCATGGGCCCATGCAGCCATTAAACGTCCATGTGATCTGCCCAGGCAGTCTTGAAGGACCCTCCTTCAAAATGCATTTACAGAGCATTTGGGCCACTTTCCTCATAGCCTGCTGTGTGCCAGGCACTGATAGGAAGACAGAATGAAGGTCTCAGCTCCAACTTGGAGAGATTTACCATCTAGTGGAAATAGACCTCCTGGAATGCCACTGCAAGGAAGCTCTCAGAAGAAATTGGACAGGGATTATTTATATGCATTGGCTTCACTGACCCAACCAACTGTGAAGCCTAGAATGGCCTGGTGTGAAGACCACTCTGGTCCACCAAGCTGTCTCCCTTACGTCTTTGCCATAAACCTGAAGCTCTAAAATAAGAAAGTAATTTAGCATACGCGTTGTCCTCTCTGCACTGTTTTTGCTTGTTTGTTTGTTTTCTAACAACACAGATATGTTTTCAGAAAGGAAGAAAATACAACCTCAGTGTGAAATGGTTGATTCATTGTGTTAATTGGTTCTTCCACAAATGCACTGACTCAGGGCAGCAGAACTATCTGCAAGCTTCCAGAAGTCACCTGCCAGTCTGTGCCTGAGATTTTCATTGAAATGTCAAGAATGCTGCTTGCTCCCTCTGGATCCTGAGACTGAGAGTTTCCATCAGCGCCCGCCTTAAGAGAGTGTCGAGAAGACCCTAGGAAGCACAAAAGGACAGGGGTCAATCAGAGCGGCCAGGGGGACCCACAGGTGCACACTGGTTGTTAATGTCCTGGGGCCCCACTCGCAGAGCAGAAGGCCAGGGACATTATGGCCTCCTAAACTTCAGGTGAAGCTATGAAAAATACTAATTCTAAGCCCGGTGTGGTGGTGCACGCCTATAATCCCAGCAATCAGGAGGCTGAGGCAGGAGGATTGACGCAAGTTTGAGGCCAACCTGAGCTACACAGCAAGACCTTGTCTCAGTGCCCATCTCCTCTTCCCCTCTAAAGAAAAAACAAAAAACCTAATACTGTCTTTCTTTCTCGCAGTTGAGCCAAATTACCCTGGCCCTTTTGAAAGCGAGGCAGAGTGTAGGAAAGGCATTCCAAAAGCATGAGAAGCCCAATGGTTCGCTAATGCTTTACTTTTATTCCAGATTTTATAGTCTATGTTATATTCAAGTATATGATCATTCTTCTATAAATATTATTCTATATGTTTTGTTATTCTATTCCTACTATATTGTCATATACACCATATTCAAGTCTAATATATATGCAGGGCTGGGATTTAGTTCAGTTGGTAGAGCACCACTCTGTAGTCTCTGAGGTCCCAGGTTCGATTCCCAACACTGCAAAAAATGGGAGAAGGACGTGGCAACCCACTCCTGGGGCAATCCCGAAACAACCAGCCATTGAAAAGCTTATGAGGGTCACTATGAGTCAGACACAACTCAATGACACCTAACAACAATATCTATGCACAGTAATATTCACAGCTCTCTGGAATCCCTTGTCAAGAATGTCCCCAAATTCTCTTTGTGTTTCTTCAGGTTAGATTTTTTTTTTTCCTTTCCTGGTGCTAGGACTGGAACCCAGATCTTGTACATGTGAAGCAAGCACTCTACCATTGAGCTCCATCCCCAACCCTTAATATTCTTTTTTTTTTTTCAGTGCTGGGTGTTGAACCCATGGCCTCACGCCTGCATGCTCTGCAAGTGCTGGACCACTGGCTGCACCCTCAGCCCATTTTTTGACTTTTTGAGACACGGTCTCGCTAAGTTACACAGACTGCCTCCGGTCTCGAAATTGCGATCCTCCTGCCTCTGCCTCCCAAGCCACTGGGATTACAGGTGTGCTCCACCGCGCCCAGTGTACCCTTAATATCCTTGATAAGCATGCCTGGTCCTCATGTATACAAACTCAGAAAGTACTGACAGAAGAAAACTGGCCTCTATGTTAAGTAGCCACACATTCCAAACATACCTCTACTCATCTCATTATCAAGAGCCCCCTGAGCCACAAAAGATGCCAGTTTTTCCTTAAGAGGGAAACGAATAGAGAAACAGCTATTTCCAGCTTATACTCAATTGACTGTTGCTTTTGGATTAGGCCAGAGGGAGCAAACTCAGGACCTCAGAGACTGCAGCGCAGCGCTCTACCAACTGAGCTAAATCCTGGCCCCATAGAACGAGAGTGCAGTTTATTTCATGGCACACAGAGTGCGAGCAATGCCACATTTTCTGTTTTTCCAAGTTAAATCCGCCTTCAGTGCCCTCTCATTATGGCCTGAGATGAATCTAAAGACAGGCCTTGTCAAGGTCCTTTCTCTCCCCTCTGGATGACATGAAATGCCAAGAACTTCAAGGGCTGCCTGGGGCCAGCGCCTGATTCTAGGCCAGGGGGCAGGATCCTCTGCTAGAAGGCAGACACCTCGGGGTGACTCCTCTCCTGAGCTACACTTCCTGACAGTGCTCAGAGCTCTGGGCTCCCAGGCCCATCCTGGTCCAGTCCTTCAGGGGAACCATGTCGCAGCTGGGCTCAGCCCCGCCCTCCACTCCTTAGCTGGGGCCACCACCTCCTCCTCAAGGACAATCACCTGTTTCCTGTTCAGGTCTAGATTGTCCAACTCCATAAGTCTGGGGGATGCTGTCAACCGGTGATGGTGAGGGGTGGATGGGGGAGAGCAGGGGTTTTTGATGTCACCCCTGGTAAGTCTTGCCAGAAAAACACATCCAACTGAAGAAAGGTTCAATCTAGCCCTGCAAATTCACCCCATTATACTAATGTTGTTGTTAGGTGCCATTAAGTCAGTGTCCGACTCTTAGCGACCCTATGTACATCAGACAGAACGCTATAATCAGTGCTTCTTTGCTATTTATAGGGTTTTCACTGGCGAATTGATTTTTGGGAGTGGGTTGTCGGGTCCTTCTCCCAAGCCTACAGCACCTGGTATTCCGAGGCAGTCTCCCATCCAAGTACTAACCAGGCCCAACCCTGCTTAGCTTCCAAGATCTGATGGGATCAGATGCCACAAGGCTATGGCTGCAGGCTTACTAATATTACCTGCTACCTTTTGGCCGGGGACTGGAGTTTAGCTCAGTTGGTAGAATACTGCTATACACTCTCTGAGGACTTGGGTTTGCTCTCCAGCACCGCCAAAAATGGGAGAAGGATATGGCAATCCATTCCCAAAGCAATCCCAAAACAATCAGCCATTGAAAACCCTATGAGAGCCACTATGAGTCGGACCCAACTCAGCGGCACCTAACAACAACAATAACACACTTTTTTGGCCAGGCACAATACTCTACAAACTCTTCAGTCTCCAAACATTTCACTTAATCTTCCAGCAAGTGTAGGAAGGCAGGGCCACTGTTAGGTGGCCCATTTCCCAGGGGGGAAATAGAACCAAGAGGGGTTAAGCACTGTTCTCGTGCTGAGTGGAGGCTCCACTGCCCACTACAGTCACCTGCACCTTTGTCCTGATGCCAGGGGCCCCAGCCCAGCCCAATTACATCAGACAATCTCTGGGGGTGCAGCCCAGGCCAAAACCCACAGTCTGGAGTCTCTCCTGTGCCCTGCAGGTGTCAGGGCCTGAGACGCACAGCACTGGGCAGGAGGGTGGGCAATGCGGAGCTGCTCTGGCCATTCAGGACACCAGCCTGCTCTGGGTGGATCAGGCAGAAGTGCTCACCTGGGATGTGACTCAGAGTCTGGGAGTCAGGCCTTGGTTCCCAGAGGCCGGCCGGAGGGGTGGGGAGCCAGTGGCCTGCCCTGGGGAGAGAGGGAGTGCAATGCCCGCAGCTGGCCAACGGCGTCTTTAGATCACAAAGAGAACAACAAAATCTTGGCATCTGGACAAGCCCTCCCAGCCCTCTAAGGGTACTACCATGGGCTGGGTCCCCCTGCCAGGCTGTAGTCCGCTCCAAATTGCCAGGAATAGGGTGATCAGGAGAGGCGGTGAGAAATTCTTTCTTCCCCTGGCCTGCCTCCTCCCTCACAGCTGGTGTCCCTGAGCATAAAAAAAAAAAAGGTCACTAAATGCTAAATGTGGAGTGGCCTTCCGGACAGTCACAAAATTTCACAGATTAGCCAGGTGCAGTGTCACTCAGCTATCATCCCAGCAACTGAGGAGGCTGAGGCAGGAGGATTGTGAGTTTTGAGGCCAGAGGCAGCCTGCACAATTTAGGGAGACCCTGTCTCAAAATAAAAAAGTAAAGTATGTGCTGGGGGTGCAGCTCAGTGGTAGACTGCTCACAAAGCATGTGTGAGGCCCTGCCCAGTACTGCCAAAAGAAAAAATAAATAAAAAGAATTTTACAGATTAAAGAAACTGAGGTTAAGTGACAGCCAAGAGCCCAACTGAAATCCTGCTTTCTGTTGTCACTGGAGCCTTGGGCCCCCTTCCTGTGGCTTGGGCTTGTCTTCCAGGCTGGAGAGGAGCCGGAGGGCTGGAGGAGCCCACAGGGCCACAGGTACTCAGCCTTCTAAACCGACCAGCTCACAAAACACCCTGGCAGGCTAGGATTTTCTGAGTGCACTTTGGAAGCCAGCTTGTTAACAATGCACTGCTCTGGTGGTGGAATCCAAGACACCGCATTCTTAACAAGCTCCCCTGATGATTTGGCCACAGCAGGCATGAGTGAGTGGCTCAGAAGAGTGCTGCTCATCTCTCTCCCAGGAACTGACGTGATCTTAATAGACTGCCAACGTCTTGGGTACATGGTAGACAACAAATGCTATCCCCCTCACCCTCAATCCCACTGAGCTGCAGATACTGGGGGAGGCCCAGCCCGAGGCCTAAGCTGCCCTTTGGTCTGTAGCTCCCAGGGAAGGGCAGGGCTCCCCACAGGCGTTCTGGAATCCGACCCTGCTTGAGCTCTCAAAGGCTAGGCAAGTGCTCTACCACTGAGCCACATCCCTACCCAAGTTTTACTAACTTTGGAAGAATCCTCTTCTAGGAAGATGTCGGCATTCTGTGTAACTATTACAGGTGGTGATGCGCCAATTAAAAAAAAAAAAAAAAAAAAAAAAAAAAAAAAAAAAAAAAAAAAAAAAAAAAAAAAAAAAAAAAAAAAAAAAAAAAAAAAAAAAAAAAAAAAAAAAAA
>VMDO01038305.1:0-13673 GCA_007922755.1 Pedetes capensis
TCTATTGAATATACCATGGACTGCCAAAAGAACCAACAAATCTGTCCTAGAAGAAATGCAACCACAGTGCTCCTTGGAAGCAAGAATGGCCAGACTGCATCTTACATATTTCGGACATGTAGTCAGGAGAGATCAATCCCTGGAGAAGGACATCATGTTTGGGCGAGTGGCAGGTCAACGCAAAAGAGGAAATCCCTCCACCAGATGGATTGACACAGTGTCTGCAACAATGGGCTTAAACATAAATAAGATTGTTTGCCTGGGACAGAATCGACAAGTGTTTCGAACTGCTATACATAGGGTGGCTTTGAGTCGGACTTGACGGCACCTAACACCACCAACAATAACATGGTATTTATAGGGCTGGGATTTAGCTCAGTTGATAGAGTGCTACTCTGTAGTCTCTGAGGCCCCAAGTTTGATTTCCAGCACCGCAAAATGGGAGAAGGACATGGCACTCCACTCCCAAGGCAATCCTAAATTAGCCATTGAAAACCCTATGAGGGTCTCTATGAGTCGGACTCAATGGCACCTAACAACAACAACAATGGTATTTATAGAGTATATTTGTATTTGGTTGCTCATTTAATTTCTACTCTAGAATTATTATAATAATAGAAAACATGCAAATGTTGGCCTCTAAACACATTTTTGTATATGCTATCTCATTTACTATTTCCATAATTCCATGATTGAAAGTCTTAGCTCTATTTTGCAGATGAGAAACTTGAGGCTTACGGATCTGTAGGGACTTGTTCCAGGTGATTGTCATAGGAAGTTACAGAGTCCACTTCAGATCAGGATGTGCTGACTCCAGCCCAGATAGCCCTGTTCACTGGTGAGAATTAAGGATGTGCCCAGAAAGTGGTAAAACTACAACACAAAATTAGAAAGAAACATGATGAATTTTCAATTGACCTGGACTATTCATTTTTCCTATTTAGAAAGAACGCAATCTTAATCATGCCCAGTGTTAGAGATCGGGAAATTCAATGTGCTCTCTCAGCCAAGAGTTCAAACAGGATGCTCACTTCGCCTCATATCCTGGCAGAGGTTGGCTTTCTCCTTCACAGTGGAGTGGTCGTTCACTCAGGGCAGAGCACGCCTTCCGCTAACCCTGTGGGTGCTCTTGGGTGATCTGCGTCTCCTGCCCTTGACCTTGCTGCACCTGCTGTCCTTCGTTGGACAGAATGACTCGCTGCTGCTGGAAGAGTTCCTGATGGCTGCTGTGCTCAGTTCATGTGCTGGGAAACATCTGGAGCAGACGACTCCTAATGGCCCAATGTAATCCAACTTTGAGTCATTTGCATGATTCCACCTGATGATTTGAAAAACTCAGATTATTTATTCATATAAGAATAGTTACTAAGCATCTACTTCAGACCAGATTATTGTTAGAAGCATCTCTCTATTTACTTATATCAAAAATGGATGTGTTTAGTATTTTATAGAATGGCAAAGCCAACGTATGGTACAACTAGCAATACAATATGTGTCCCCTTTGATAGATGTTCTAGGTGCTATGTTCTAGGCTTCAGTCTCCTTAAGTAGAAGCTGACGTGGCCATTTTACCAATAAGGAGAGCGAGGCTCACCAAAATGAAGTGCTTTGCTCCAGACAGTGTACTCACGCTCATAAGTGGTGGCCTCGCTATTAGAAGGAAGGTCTGTCTGACTCCTAAGTGAGGGCTCTGATCCAGAGGTCGGCCAATTATTTCTAGAAAGGGCCAGAGAGCAAGTGTTTTAGGCTTTTGGTCTGTGAGGTGAAACTGAGGCTATCCTAGAAGGACTCATATATTAAACTGTGTCCATCACCATTATGTGACTCCATGGTCATAGCATGAAAGGAGCTATAGATGAGATGCAAATGAGGGGTGTGGCTGGGCTGTAATAAAGTTTTATTTACAAAAACAGGAGTTTTGTCCGTAAGCTGTTGGATGCCAACTCTTGCTCTAAACTGTTGTTGTTGTTGTTGGGTGCCGTCAATCAAGTCGGTATCTGACTCATAGCGACCCTCATAGGGTTTTCAATGGCTGACTGTTTTCGGGATTGCCTTGGGAGTGGATTGCCAGGCCCTTCTCCCATTTTTGTGGTGCTAGGAATTGAACTTGGGACCTCACAGACTTCAGTGCAGTGCTCTACCCACTGAGCTAAATCCCAGCCCCCCTCTAAACTGTAGTGTTCCTTTTATGAGGGGGACGGCGGTGTCTTTTGGGATTTTTAACTGATTGGATAGATGGAGAGTTTTAACCTAATGGTTTATCTAGAAAGTTTGTTGAAATGTTATTGAATAAAATTTGTCTCAGTGCCTCCTGTTTATGGAGCATGAGAAGCTGAGTCAATGGCCGTCTCAGACAACGTGGGTAGGCCTGAGATCTCAGAGCACTGAGTTATCTGAAGAGAGACAATAAACATTATAACATGAACAGAAAAGCTAGGTCAGGCGGAAACCTTTATTTGTCCCCAAAAGGCAGTGTTTCTGTCTGCGTATAAACTCTGGTCTATATATTTATTCTGTAAACTCTCATCCTACTAGTTATTTTAATTTCCTGGTGTTGCAGGTACAAATTACAACAAACTGTTGTTGTTGTGGTTAGGTGCCTTCTAGTCAGGTCTGACTCATAGCGACTCTATGTACAACAGAAGGAAACACTCCCCGATTCTGTGCCAGGTGTCCAATCTTTTTCATGTTTAAGCCCATTGTTGCTGACACTGTGTCAATCCATTTTGTTGAAGGTCTTCCTTTTATTCACTCTCCCAAATATGATGTCCTTCTCCAGGGACTGGTCCCTCCTAAAAACATGTTCAAAATACATCAGATGCAGTCTAGCCATCCTTGCTTCCAAGGAGCACTCTGGTTGCACTTCTAGGACAGATCTGTTGGTTCTTTTGGAGGTCCATGGAACTCAATATTTGTCTCCAGCACCATAATTCTAAAGCATCAGTTCTTCTCTGGTGTCCTTTATTCAGTATCTAGCTTTTACAACCATATGATGTAACTGAAAATACCATGGCATGAATCAGGCGCACCTTTGTCTTCAATGTGACATCTTTAATTTCCAATACTTTAAAGAGGTCTTTTGCAATGGCTTTTCCCAACTCAATGTGTATTTTCATTTTTTGACAGCTGCTTCCTTGGGTCATGATTGTAGAACTAAGTAAAACAAATCTTGGACAATCTCAATCTGTCCTCCATTTATCAGGAAGTTGGTTACTAACCCAGTTGTAAGGATTTTTGGTTTGTTGATGTTGAGATGCAATCCATACTGAAGGCTGCATTCTTTTATCTTCATCAGTAAATATTTCAAATCCTCTTGTCTTTCAGTAAGCAGAGTTGTGTCATTTGCATAATGCACATTGTTAATGAAACTTTCCTCCAGTCATGATGCTGTGTTCTTCATAAAGTCTAGGTTCTCAGATTATTTACTCAGCATAGAAATTGAAGAGATATGATGAAAGGACACAGCCCTGATGCATACCTTTCTTCACTTTAAACCAGGCAGTGCTTCCAACAACTGCCTCTTAGTCCATATGCAGATTCCTCATGAGTACAGTTAAGTGCTCTGGTATTCCCATTCTTCTCAATGTTATCCATAATTTATTGTGATCCACACAGTCAAATGCCTTTGCATAGTCAATAAAACATACATAGACATCTTTCTGCTATTCTCTGCTTTCGGCCAATATCCCTCTGACATCAGCGATGGTGTCCCTGGTAACACACCCTCTTCTGAATCCAGCTTGATTTTCCAGCAGCTCCTCTTAACATACTGCTGCAATTGTTTTTGAATGATCTTTAGCAAAATTTCACTTGTGTGTGATATTAATGTTATTGTTCAATAGTTTTCACATTTGGTTATATCTCTTTTCTTGGGAATAGGCACAAATATGGATCTCTTCCAGTCAGTTGGCCAGGTAGCTGTTTTCTAGTCTCTTGGCATAAAAAAGTGAGCACCTCCAGTGTGGTATCTGGTTGCTGAAACACCTCTGTTGGTGTTCCATCAAGTCCTGGAGTCCTGTGTTTTGCCAATTCCTTTAAGGCAGCTTCCACTTCATCCTTCAGTACCATTGTTTCCTGATCATATGCAACCTCTTGAAATGGTTGATCACCTACCAATTACTTTTGTTATAATGACCTTGTGTATTCCTTCCATCTTCTTTTGATGTTTCCCGTGTCATCTAATATTTTCCCTGTAGAATCCTTCCCTATTGCCACTCGAGGCTTGAATTTTTTCTTCAATTCCTTAAGCTTGAGAATAACAGAGTACGTTCCTCCCTTTTTGTTTTCTATCTCCAGTTCTTTGCACATTTCATTAAAATATTTGACTTTGGCTTCTCGAGCTGCCCTTTAAAATCTTCTGTTTAGTTCTTTAACATCATCATGTATTCCTTTCACTTTAGCTGCTCAACATTTAGGGGCAAGTTTCAGAGTCTCTTTTGACATGTAATTTTGTCTTTTCTTTTTTTTCTGTCTTTTTAATAACCTTTTGCTTTCCTCATGAGTAAAATCTTTGATGTCATGCTACAATTCATCTGATCTATCATTAGTGTCTGATGCATCAAACCTGTTCTCAAGGTGATCTCTGAACTCAGGTGTGATATACTTAAGGCCATATCTTGGCTCTTATACACTTGTTCTAATTTTCTTCATTTTCAGTTTGAACCTGTAAATGAGCAGTTGATGGTCTGATCCACAATCAGTACCTGGTCTTCTTCTGACATTTGATATTGAGCTTTTCCATCATATCTTTCCACAAATATAGTCAATTTGGTTCCTGTAAGTTCAATCTCTCTGCAACTATAGCACCCTGGAATCCTATCTGCCTGATCTCTGAAGCTAAGCATGGTTTGCCTGATTAGTCCTTGGATGGGAGACTACCTCAGAACACCAGATGCTACAGACTAGGAGAAGGACATGGCGATCTACTCCCAAAACAATCTGACATTGAAAACCCTGTGAATACTTCTGACAATAGTGCCAGACAGGGCATAGTGTCAGGGAGTGTTTTGTTCTATTGTATAGAGTTACTATGAGTTGGATCTGACTCAAGGGCACCTAAAAAATAATAACATGATGCTGATCTGGTGAATTCCATGTGTATAATCACCATTTATGTTGGTGAAAGATATATTTGCAATGGAAAGGTCATTGGCCTGAAAAAATTCTATCAGGTAATCTATAACATCATTTTTGTCATGAAGTTCCTATTTTCCAACTACTGAGCCTTCTTTGTTTCTAACTTTTACATTCCAGTCACCAGTAATTATCAGTACATCCTGAGTGCACTTTTGATCTAGTTCAGACTGCAGGGGCTGGTAAAATTCTTCTCTATCTTCATTAGTAGCTTTAGTGGTGGTTGCATAAATTTGAATAATAGTCATATTAATTGGCCTTCCTTGTAGGCGTTTGGATATTATTCTATCAGTGACATTATTGTACTTCAGGAGAGATCTTTAGATGTCTGTTTTGATGATGAATGCAACCCCATTTCTCTTTGTCATTCCCAGCTTAGTAGACTTTATGATTATCTGATTCAAAATGGCCCATGCCCGTCCATTTTAGCTCACTGATGCCTAGAGTGTTGATGTGTATGCGCTCCATTTCCCTTTTGACGATTTCTAGGTTTCCTAGGGCTGGGATTTAGCTCAGTGGGTAGAGCGCTGCACTGCAGTCTCTGGGGCCCCGAGTTCAATTCCCAGCACCGCAAAAATGGGAGAAGGGCCTGGCAATCCACTCCCAAGGCAATCCTGAAGCACTCAGCCATTGAAAAAAACCCTGTTGGGGCTGAGATTTAGCTCAGTGGGTAGAGCGCTGCGCTGCAGTCTCTGAGGCCCTGAGTTCAATTCCCAGCACCGCAAAAATGGGAGAAGGACCTGGCAATCCACTCCCAAGGCAATCCCGAAGCACTCAGCCATTGAAAACCCTATGAGGGTTGCTATGAGTCGGATACCGACTCGACGGCACCTAACAACAACAACAACAATTTTCCTAGAATCATACTATGTACATTCCACATCCCAATTATTAATGGATGGTTACAGTTGTTCTTCTTCATTGTGTGTTGTTCCCCCTCAGCAAATGGAAGTTCCTGGGGCTTTACTCCATTTCTTTCATTAAGGTAGACTCAAGTATGAAGAGGCAACTCTTCTCCAGCCATCTTTTGAATTCCTTCCATCTTGGAGGGGTCGTTTCCCAGCACTATATCTGGCAATGTTTCTCTACTAGTCATAGAGTTTTCAGTAGCTAACTATTTCAGGAGTGGACTGGCAGGGCCTACTCTCTAGTCTGTGTTAGTCTGGAAGCTCAGCTGAAACATGCCCACCATGGGTGACCCTGCTGGTATCTATAATATAGGTAGAGTAGCTTTCAGCATCACAACAGCACACAAGGGCCACAAACTAGCAGCTTCAAAATTCCAAATTTATTATATGAAGACAGAAAGTAGCAAATGACTGCCTGGGGTGGGGCAGGAGTGGTAAGGAGAAGCAAAGAGGTGGGGTGGTACAGGAGTAGGGAGTGACCACCTTTGGGAATGGAGTTCCTTTTTCGGGGATGAAAATGTCGTAAAATGATTTTGGTGATGGGTTGACAACATAGTAAACAACATCAGCTTGTCCTGTCTAATGGATGAACAATGGTCTTTCAGCTCTGGGGATCAGAAGTCTCACGGGACTGAAATCAAAGAGTTGCAGGGTTGGGAGCCTTGTGGAGGCTCCAAGGGAGGAAATGAGCCTTGACTTTTCCAGCGTCACAGGCTGCCCGCATACCTTGGCTCACGGCCCCTTCCGCTCATCAACCTGACTGCTATTCTCATTGTCCCATCTCCACCTTGTCATCCTGCCTCTGTTGTAAGGACTTTTGTGATTCCCTGGGGTCTTGGTGGGTGATCAGGGCTAAAGCCCTCCTTTTGCTCCAGGAGCCGCATCCGCCCTGGCTCTGTGCACCTGGGCATGCTGAGGGAGCGCTCTTCTGTTCTGTTCTGCCCTCCCTGCAGGAGCGTGGGGCACCGTCTGGGTGGGGAAGGCTGCTCGGTAAGCTGCCCTGTGCATTTAGACTTGTAATTTTTCACAGGAGGCAAGTGTAAGCATTCCTGAGTCCTCTCCACTTTCCCCTGCTGAGCGCACAGGAAGTGACAGCCAGGCCGGCTGCATCTGAGTTGTGAGTTGATCAGGTGGCTGGCATTCTCCAGGTCTCTTTTAGCCAAGTAATTTGTACCATTCAAAATGCGGCCATTGTTAAGGAAATAATTTAAAGATGATTCACATGTTGATGGTATTTAGCACCTAACGAAAAGATTTGTTAAATTTGCTTCTTTGCAGGGTTGAATGGAATAAGCAAAGGCTCCCTTTGAAAAGGATTTATGTAAAACTGCCCTGTTACTAAGGGTGTAGACCCAGACTTCATGAGCATGATTTATTTGCCCTTATCCTGGTTGACTAACCCTGCATTGTTGGCTTATATGTATGAGATCTTTCAGGATGTCGTGGAGAGTACCAGGTAAGGATATTCTCACCATAACAAAATAACCACCCTGATTTGCACCAGGGAACTTGAAGGCAACCAGAGTGCCATTCTTTGTGTTGGATCATTTAAAGGAACTGGAAGCAAAAGGATGGTTGGGGCGGTAATTCCAAATGCTTCCTGGGAAAATGCCAGTGAGTGTGTGGTAAGTAGCCACCCAGGTTAGTGTGCTATTGAGCTCTGGGACCAGGCCATGTGTGTGAGCCTCTTACCCCTTCCTGTGGGGGCTCCCAGAGTCATGACCACCATCTTCCATACCGCAATACAGAAATCCCTTCTCTGCCTCCCGCTGGCTCAGCTGAGGTCAGTGAGAAGGCTGGAGCTCATTCTCACAGCTGGAGGCCAGGGCCAGATGGGCTCCCCAAAGGGGTTAGAATAATATCTTGTGCCTATGTCTCTGGCTGGAGAATGTGTGAATAATGGAGTCATATTTTTGAAAGCATCAGACATCAGATATTTCCGCGTGTAGTTAATCACAGGCTCTAATATCTGTGCTGATGACTCATTTTCCAACTTGAAAGTTTCTTCAGAGAAGGATATTCTCCAACTGAAACAGCAGGAAGCAGGACTTGAATTAGATTTCAGAGTTGGCTCCTTGTAAGTATTATGAAATACTGAAGCCAGCTATTGCAGGACGTGGGGAAGTCTTCTCCGGAGGTCTTTCATGATGCTTTCTGTGTTGTTTGGCTTGAAGGAATTTTCATGTAATAGAATTCAGGGGACCTTTGAGAAAAGCCCCTAAGATACTTCTTGGGGCAAAATGTGGACCTAGTTGTAGTCCTATATCTCTGTATTCCTCCTCTTTGAACAGCTGGTTGTCATTTAGATGGGAGCTCTCTTTTGGTTGTTGTTGTTAGGTGCTGTCCAGTTGGGTTGGACTCATTATGACCCTATATACAAGAAGAACAAAACACTATCTGACACTGTGCCATGGTTGGCACTATTGTCAGCGCTTCTCTGCTCTTCATAGAGTTTTTGATAGTTAATTGTTTCAGGAGTAGGATGCCAGGTCCTTAGCATTCCCAGGCCGTCTCCCATCCAAGGAATAACCAGGCCCGATCTTGTTTATCTTCTAAAATTTGACAAGATTGGACGCCAGGGTGGTGTATCTTTAGACTTTGAGGAGCTATAAGACAATTATAAAGTCCATTTGAGACCTTCCTAAGGGCATTTGGGTGACCAGTTATTAAATCCACAGTTGAGGAACAAGGCACTTCAGAAATTCCTGAAGATTCACATCATAGTATGTCTCTGTTCTAAGGTCCATCCTTACCTGAGGTTAAACTGCTCAGGACTTCAATGTTGATAGGTGTGTTAAGAGCTGAGAGGTTTGTGGAAAGTCATGGTCTACTGAACAAGCTTTGCCACCATATTGCCAGAGTGTGTACTGCCCTGTTGGAAAGTTGGCCAGTAGTCAAGAGCATGCCACCACGGGGCCTTCCATATATTGGCCTGTGGAGTGTTAACCTGGAAGCAGGGGACGCTCCCTCTGGAAAGAAACAAAAGGTAGTGATTGGGTGATTACCCCTTAGGAAAAGGAAGACGTTTATGGTTGGCAGTTCCTTTGCCTCTCTCTTCCGTGCCTGCTGCGTCTCTGGGCTTCCTTTCACCCGCTCCTACAGAGTGGCCAGCTCTTTGACTCTGAGGCATCACTTGCCAGGAACTTGTGGGGGTTTCTCTTTGTGGAGTAATGCCCACACTTGAAGCCAGAGGCCATTTCGCCTTTTTGGGGATGACTTACATAAAGCCTAAAAAGCATGCATCCACTTGTGCATTGCTCAAAGCTAGGAGTAGGTGCCACAGTGGATGGCTGAATCAGGGGGTGCAGAAGGTGCATAAAGAGGTGCAGCGAGCACCAAAACAGAAAGATGAAACTTAATGGCATTATGTATAATATCTAATAATTCAACTTTAAGTGCCTAATCTAAGGCTCTGTTGTTGTTGTTAGACGCTGTGGAGTCGGTATCCGATTCATAATGGCCCTCTGTACAACAGGTGAAACACTATTGTCAGTGCTTCTCTGCTGTTCATAGGGATTTCAATGGCAGATTGACTTTTGGGAGGGGGTTGCCAGGTCCTTCTCCCATGCCTATAGCACCTGGTGTTCCAGGCGGTCTCCCATCCAGGTACTAACCAGGCCCGACCCTGCTTAGCTTCCGAGATCTGACTGGATCGGATGTCACAGGCCTACAGCTGCAGGCCAATCTAAGGCTCTACTTCCAGTTTATCCCATGAGGTCCCCACAGTAGTTGTGGAATAGGGAGAGGAAGCTTCTCCAAGGAGGGTGCCGATTTGCATGGTAGTTGGCAATTAGTAGCTGCTCAATAAGTATGGAAATAAAGATTACATAGAAACCTACATGATAGGATTCCTAACAATTCTTTAGCTTCCTTCTCTCTCCTCCCCAATAACATATCTTTGCATTTGGTAGGAGAGCATTTCAGAACAGAAGTTTTCCTTGTATTTATTGTGTTTTTGTATATTTTCCAAATTTATAGGCATACAATTCACACATTGAGTTATCTCTCCTTCTCTTTATTTTCCTGCTCATTAAGTGACATAATATGCAGCTCAATTCCACAGCCCCATTCCAAAATCCCACCTCTGAAGGAAAATATTTTCCCTGGGGAAAAATTTCTAGACACAATTCTATTTTAAGTTGATTATTCACGATTTTCTTCAGCAAACACACAATTATGTGTTCACTTTAAACATAATGGACATTAATAATTGCATTTAGTTCCTGGATTGCACTATAATATTTTATACTTGTTGACATGTAGCTTTATAATCACTTTATTCTATATGCTTGGTTTTGTAAGAAATAAAATGCAATACTCCGATTTCTCTTCAGAGACTATAAATCTACAGCCTGTTACTAAAATGCTGAATAATTATATTTTGAGTAATATAAAACTAACATTATCATTGATGTTAATTATTTATGTTCCTCAAATTCTATTAATTCATCCATTATTAATAAATTAAGTTCGGTGAAATATTACAACATTGGCCAGAGAGAGAAGAACAATTTCTAACCGAGTCTTATGTTTAACATAATATTCTTAAACTTGTTAGGATGACATTGTTTCTACAGAATTAGACTTAAGTGATAGCCATCTTGGCAAATAAGGAAACTTGCCACAAATGCGATCATTACAAAGGCATGAGTTGTTTGTGCAAATAATATATTGCAATTGTTGTAATTCTTTGTAGACAGGCGATGGCATACTGATAAATAAACGAGGCACACTGTACAAGAACTCTGTCCTAAAGGCTTACAAGCTATATCACTCAGTCAACAAAATTTAGATGTAAATAAATATTGACAGTATGAAAGGAATGCCTGGCTGCTTTCTAGGTTATTGCTAGCAATCCACAGAGAATATGTGAAGTTCGCTTCCTTCTTGAGATAAATCATTTGGAATAGGAGGAGAGAAATGGTTCCTGCATACACATGTGCTTACATAAAAGGTGAAGAAGGAAGTGGAGAAAAATCAGAGGTGGTTTAGGGAAACAGAAAACCAAAAGAATCTCTGGGTTGATTGCAGTGGACTTTGGAGTTCTGTCTAACAAACAATTTAATACTCCAGCCTGGAATGGATTTCACTGACTAGGTCTGTCTAGAAGACGTGAGGACTTGGTACAAGGAATTGTGCTGGATACTCTGAGTATAGATGTGAATTGTGCTGGGGGATACAATGAGCAATGCTCAGTGAGTGCTCAGTACAGGTGCAAAGGGATGGGTGGGTGCTGAGGGCTCTTTGGAATGCAGACACGGTACCACTCACCCCAACCTAGAGGGCTCAGAGGAGGCTTTGCAGGAAACAGTGAGGGTGTGGTGGTTGAATGCTGAGGAGCAGTAGGAGCTGGTTGAAGAATGGAGGGGAGTGAGACCTTGTAAGGAGGGGAGATGCCCCAGAAAGGGGTCAAGAAATGCCCCAGAAAGGGGTCAAGAAATACCCCAGAAATGGGCAAGAGCAGAAACGTTCACAGGAAGTGAGCCATGAATTATGTGATTGGCAGAATCGTGGCCACACAGACACAAAATAAGAATCTGAGAAAATATTTGGGTACCTGATGTTGCGGTGTGGATCTGCAGTGTCTCCCCAGGCTCGGGTGTTGAAGGGTTGGTCCCCAACTGGTGCTGCTATTTTGGGAGGGGGGTGGGCACTTTAGGAGATCAGGAGGAAGTAGGTCACGTTACCTACTGGAGGAAATCACATTACCTACTGGAGGAAGTAGGTCACGTTACGCCTTTGAAGGATATCACTGGCCCTGGTGCCTGCCTGTCTCTCTCTGCTTCCTGCCCACCCGAGGTGAGCTGCTTTCCTCTGCCACATGCTCCTGCCATGATGTTCAACCTCACCGCAGCCTGAAGCTATGGAGCCAGCCAGCCACAGATGGAAACCCCTGAAACCCTGAGCTAAGACAAATCATCCCTACTTTTAAGTTGATTTACACGGGTATTTGTCACAGCGATGAAAAATCTGAAAAGCACAAATGGGCAAGGGGGATAACAGTTGGAAATGGCATGAGGTGACTAATTAGCTGGCTTAAAAACAGGTGGGTTATGTTGGACTATGTAGGCGGCTCCAATATAGTCACAAAGGTCCTCGAAAGTACAAGAGGGAGTTGGAAGAGCAGGTCATGTCAAATACACCTGCAAAGATGCTATTTCCAGATAAGGTTACGTTCACAGGTATCTGTTATTAGAACTTAAACCTGTCTTCTTGGGAGATGCAGTTTAACCCACTCTGCTTTAATACTTCATCCACCAAGTTGTAAAGTCAATGAGAGCAGAAACCTCTTCAGCATCTCCAAGTGTTAGCTCGGGGTCTGGCGCACAGAGCTTGAAGAGTCATGCTTTCTCACTGAAATGAAAAGGGAAGCCAGCCTGTAGGTCCTTCAACTCCCTGGACTCATATGGGTACCACATTTGTGGGAGCGCCAGTGTTGGTATTATGTAGACTGGGTATGCCTGTGACCCATAACTTCCTATGCTTATAGACTGTCCTATCCAAGGTCCTGTGCTCACCAGGGCAAGTTGACCTAGGCTTGGGTAGAGCCCGCCCCTCGAGTGCACTTCCTGGGGTTGTGTTTCCACCAGAGGCTCCTCCCTTATCATTTCTGATGCTGGGAGAAGCCCCCCACCTTTGGGTCTGGCTTCTGTCCTAGGCCCCTCCCCTTGAGGGGCAACTTCCTCTGGAAGTCCTTCCCTTTGGGTCCAGCTCTAGATGGAAGCCCCTCCCTTCTCGGGGGTCCTGCTTCCCTCATTTGCACAATAATTTCCTTCAGTTCTCTAAGTACCTCTGTAGTATCCAGTGCCATGTTGGCCTACGCCATGTGTTCCTCCCTGGTGCTTTCCTGCCATTTCTCATGGCTCCTTCTAAGTGCATTGAGCCCTTTAAACAATGCCAGCAACACCTTGTTTCCCCTGCACAGAGCTGCTCTGGCTGCTTCATTAACCTCTTCCCATATCTCCATTCTCTCTAAATCCTCCATGGCTAGCCCCAGTGCTACTGCTAGTGCCTCTTTCCAGAATTTCTTTGTTTCCTTTTTGTTCACTTTCTGCCCGGCCCCCAACAGAGAGGGCAAGGCAGAAGGAACGCACTCAGGCTTTCCAGAAAAGACGGTGTTGGTAAAACATCCAGAGAATTAAGCAGCGAGAGGCCTGGAGCATGGTGTGGTCTGGGGGCCCATCAACAGTACAAGCAGAGAATAGGAAGTGGAAGCCTATAGACAGGCCACCCAGGGGTCTCCCTAGGAAGGGCAAGAAAAAGCTAATGTTACTGGGGGGAGCGTTGGGTGGAAAAGAGATAGGGCAATGTTTGAATGCAAAAGCAAGGTTTTTGAAGAGAACTTTAACGATGCATTGAAAGAAACAGGAAAGAAGAGGAATAACTAACCAGAAAATCTTCAACACAGAGAACCTGGGTTGCCAGGGCATGCCACATCCAAGGTGTGAGTCCACAGTCCTGGTGCTGGCCTTTCTCTCCTGGGTAACTTCACTCTAAAGCTTCCTCAGGGTCAATGCTGTGAGATGGCCTTTTCCCCAGAGAGCTCTCCTCTCTTTTCCTGTGGTTGTGACATGAGATAAAACTGTAGACAGAAATCTCCCTTTTGTTCTTCCTTTTTCTTTGTCTCTCTAT
>VMDO01038306.1:0-13587 GCA_007922755.1 Pedetes capensis
CTGGGATTTAGCTCAGTTGGTAGAGCACTGCGCTGCAGTCTCTGAGGTCCCGAGTTCAATTCCCAGCACCGCAAAAATGGGAGAAGGACCTGGCAATCCACTCCCAATGCAATCCCGAAACAATCAGCCATTGAAAACCCTATGAGGGTCGCTATGAGTCGGATACCGACTCAACGGCACCTAACAACAACAACAACAATATTATTAAGATAGCAATACTCCATAAGTTGATCTATAGAGTTCATGCAAACCTATAGAAATCACAACTGCAGCGGTACCACTGTGGCATCCAATCCCACCAGATCTCAGAAGCTAAGCAGGGTCAGCCCTGGTTAGTACCTGGATGGGAGACTGCCTGGGAATACCAAGTGCTGTAGGCTTGGGAGAAGGACCTGGCAGACCACTCCCAAAAAACAATCTGCCATTGAAAACCTTATTAACAGCAGAGAAGCACTGATAATGTTTCACCTGTTGTACCTAGGGTCGGTATGAGTCAAACACTGACTTGATGGCACCTAACAACAACAAAAAAGAAATCCCAGTTATCTTTTTGCTAAAATTTCCAAGTTGACCCCAAAGTTCTTGTGAACATGCAAGAGGCCCAGAATATCTAAAACAATTTCCAAAAGGAAAAAGTTGGAAGAGTCACACTTCCTAACTCCTATCAAACTTACTACAATGCTAGACTAATCAAGAGAATGTAGTACTGGCATAAGGATAGATAAGTAGATCAATGGAATAAAATTTGGAGAGCCCCCAAACAAACTCTTACATTTATAGTCAATTGATTAGAGTGCAAAGTCAGTTAAATGGGAAAAAGAAGAGTTTATTCAATGTGTTGGAAGACTTCCATGTACAGAATAATGAAGTTGGGCACCTATCTTATACCATATAAAAATGTTGAACTCAAGGTAGACCAAAGGCCTAAATGGAAGAATTAAAACTATACAATTCTTACAAAGAAACCTAGATGTAAATCCTTAGACCTTTGGTTAAGAAATGGCTTCTCAGATATGACTCAAAAACCACAAATGACAAAAACTAAAAATAGACAGACTTCACCAAAATGATAGTGTGTTACAAGTTACACCATCAAGAAAGAGATTTTCATATCATGTCTAAAAGGGTTTTATATGCAGAATGTATAACAAGTCTTATAATTCAATAATAAAAAGAGAAATAACCCACTTAAAATAAGCAGATGCATACAAGTATGCATACAAGTATGTAACAACACATACAAATGGCTGTCAAGCACCGTGAAAAGAAGATCAACATCATTATTAGGGAAATGCAAATTAAATTCACAATGATATACCACTTAACATACACAAGGATGACTATAATAAAAAGGATAGGTAATAGTAAGTGTTGACATGGAGGTGGGAATATACATTGCTGGAAGGAGTGTAAAATGGTGTAGTTACTTTCTAAAACAGTTAAAAGTTTTCTCAAACTGTTAAGCTTAGAGTTGTAATATGGCTCAGCAGTTACACTCCAAGTTGTATAACCAAGAGAAATCTCAACACAGGTTTTCATCTGAGTAACCTTGAAAACATTATGGTAAATTAAAGAAAATAGTTACAAAAGACCATTTATCATATTATTCCATTATATGAATTGACCAAAATTCATTTATAGGAAATACATTAGTGGTTGCCTATGACAGGGAGAGACTGGGGAATAATTGCTAATTGTTAAGGGATTTCTTTTTGGGTGTTTGTGGCAATGCTTGTACAACTCTGTGCAGTAAAAAGCATTGAATTGGACACTTTAATTGAATATATGGCATGACATATGACATGTGATAAACCTCTTTACAAAGGTCATATGGTTGTTATGTTACAGAAGCTAGAAAATGAGTGAGTAAATTGTATAAAGGAGGGAGTCACAAAGGGAGAGGATGTACCCACCTGAGTCCAGTCATAAGACAAAAACTATACAGTAATTTGGATAGTAGCAGACTGTATACAGAGTTATTAAGCTGTGATAGGGGAGTAGCTGTAGAGTTATAAAGAGAACTCTAATATCCTAG
Source organism: Pedetes capensis (assembly GCA_007922755.1). NCBI lineage: Eukaryota > Metazoa > Chordata > Mammalia > Rodentia > Pedetidae > Pedetes > Pedetes capensis. The sequence goes on from VMDO01038306.1 coordinate 2,036, forward strand.
GACTAAGGGAGAGAACCCAAAGAAGGACAAACTTAGGAAGAGATTCTCTCCCTAAAGCTGGAGTTCAGACTTTGTTGCAGAAGATGTGCTTGTGGCCCACTGATGGCAAAGAAGTTTGCCATGTTACAGAGTTTGTCCCTAGTTACTAGATAGGAAAGAAGCAACCCTTGGGGGCCCAGGTGAAGTAAAGGTCAGGCACACAAAGCAATTAAGGGCTTTAGAAACTCAAGATACCTGCTCCAACTATTTCCATTAAGCATAATACTGGAGATCCTGGCAGATGGAATAAGGCAAGAAAAAGAAAAGGCTACAAGTTGGAAAGAAGTACTAAAATATTTTTTATTTACAGAGAACATAATTGTTTTCAAAAAGCTTAAAGAAATCTACAACATTAGAACTAATACATGAATTTTTAAAGTTGTAGGAGAAGCATATGGTATTCATGAATTAAATGGTGTTAGTTCTCAAATTGGTCTGTAGAAGTACTGCAATTGTAATCAAAACTCCTGTAATTGACAAGTTGATTCTAAAATTTATATGGCAAAGCAAAGGATCTTTGAAAAGAACAAAGCTAGAAGACTTACACTGTGAAGTTTCCAGAGTTACTCTAAAGCTACAGGACTCAATACAGTGTTAATTGGCCTAAGGCAGATAAACAGATCAATGGACAAAATAAAACAGCCAGAAATAAATTCACACATAAAAGTCAATTGACTTTCTAGAAAGGCTTTAAGGTAATTCTACAGAGAAGGTAAAGTGTTCCTAACAAATGGTGCTAAAACAACTGGATAAATTCCTGGAGGGAGAGGGCAGAAATGATGACAACCTTGAATTAGGCAACCATTTCTTTCAGAGGACACAATGGAGCAAAGGCAGCAGAGGAACTATGAAAAAGTAAGGGGGCTCTGACTTGCAGAGGATAAGGGCAAGAGCTAAAGGAAGGAGGAGCCACCTAGCAGATGGTTGGGTGGATGGCAAGTACCATGGAGCTCAGCTAACTCAGGCATAGCTCAGTGGGGGGCCCACTGCATCAATTTTCTTTTCTTTCTTTTTTCTTTTTTAACTACATAAATTGTAAATGGAGAAAGTCCGAGTTTAAATGTAGCATAATAATTAATTATCTGAACTATTTTGGTTCTGAAGTCCTTAGGCTGTGGGGCAATTAGTAATTTGACATTTAGCAATAAGCCAGTGGAATTTTGGTGACCATACAATCAGAGATGGAGAGATAGAGATAGAGAGAGAGAGAGAGAGAGAGAGAAAACCAGCCCTCGGTGACAATGTTGATAGTCTAGGGTGATTCCACCTTTGACTTCTTTAAGCTGTGTCATCATGGGCCAGTCACTTAACCTCCTAAGCCTAAGTATCACATTTTAGGAAAAGAGAACCAAGTATGTAATAAAGAGAAAAGTCCCTGTGTACATCATGTTGGTTTTTATTGTCAATGCTTATTTGTTAAATAGAACTCTTCTTGGAAAGACAGAAGTGAATAGAAGGAGGATTAAAAATATAATGAGAAAATCCATTTGTTGTTGCTTACTGAGAAATTTTAAAGAGCTTTTATAGTAACCTATAGTTACGTTTAGATATTTATTTTCAGCCCCTTTTATTTGAAGCTGAGTAATAAGGATGTGTCCTCTCAAAAGGGATGAAGCAGTGAGTCAGACTGAAGCAGGCTGGCAAAGAACTCCCTCATCATAGGAATTTGAGGTTATTTATGTTAATTTGCCATTGAGAGAGAATGTATAAGGATCTGATAGAATCACCTAGTATTCACTTTAGAAAGTAATAAGGGTTTCACATCAATCTTTTTTCTTCCCTCCCTCCGTCCCTCCCTCCCCTTCCCTCCCTCCCTCCCTCCCTCTCCCTGCCTCCCTCTCCCTCTCTCTCTGATACTAGGGGAATAGAACCTAGGGCCTAGCACATGCTCTATCGCTGAGCTGCACCCCTAATCTCCCTCTTTATAGTATTTTTTATTTTGAGAAATAGGACTCATTAAGTTGCCTAGGCTGCCTCTGGCCTTGAACCTGCAATCCTCCTGCCTTAGGCTCCTGATTTATTGGGATTATAGGTGTGCACCACAACTACACCAGCTACATCAATCTTTAAGGATAATATAGGAGAAATAATTATACCACTTTAGTTAGCATAGTACTTCCACCTACGTGTTTCTCATCCTGTACAAGAAAAAGAGAAGGAGGAATTATTAATTCTACTTTCCAGATGAAGGAAGAGATGATCAGAATGATTTGCTCAAGGTCATGCATTTAGTAAGTGGCAGAGCAGGCCTTGTGTCTCCAAATCCTAGAATCTTTCCACTGTTCCACCCTGCCTGCCAAGAAATATAGTCAGCTCCTGATACTTGCTGGGGACTGGTTCCAGAATCCTCTATACATATCTAACTCTACCACAGATATGCCATCCCTGATATAAAAGAGTGTAGGATAGCATTTTCATATAACCTGTGCATATCCTCCAGGCTGGGATTTAGCTCAGTTGGTAGAGCACCGCTCTGCAGTATCTGAGGTCCTGAGTTCTATTCCCAGCACCACAAAAACGGGAGAAGGACGTGGCAACCCACTCCTGAGGCAATCCCGAAACAATCAGCCATTGAAAACCCTATAAGGGTCGCTATGAGTCGGACACAACTTGATGGCACCTAACAACAACAATGCATATCCTCCTGTATACTTGAAATCATCTCTCTGGATTACTTATAATATCTAATACAATGTAAATGTCATGTGCATACTTCTTATACTGAATTGTTTAGAGAGTGGTGGTGAGAAAAAGTCTACACATGTTCCGTACAGATGCTACTTATTTACTATTTATTTACTTATTTTGTGTGCTGGGTATTGAACTCAGGGCCTTATGCAGGTCAGATAAGTACTTTACTACTGAGCTGCATCTCCAGCCCCAGACAGAGTTTTATTTTTGCATGTTTTCAATCACCAGTTGGCTGAATACATAGTATGGAACTCAAATATGCAGGGCCAACCATATGTTCCTATTTCTGTTCAAGGCATTGAGAGTTGGTCCTGGTGATAGTCACTTCTCCATAAAGGAAGATATATGACTAACTGGGCAATTCAGAGCCTGGGTTGTGACTGCTGTTTGTGTAATTACTATTTCAGACTTTTGGTTTAAGTTGTGGTTTATGGAAGTTATTGCTCTATATGTCTTGTACATTTTCTTCAACCAAATTGGGAAGGGAGACCATTGATGAGTCTTTGGACTCTAAAAACGTTCTTTTTTTCTTTTTTCTTTTTTTTCTTTTCTTCTATATAATGGTGTACATGAGACTCTTAATGAAAAGGATGAACCAGAACACTAAGCTGACCTGGTGGGCCATTGCCTAAGGACCAGGAATGGTATACTGATCATGTTTTAATGTGTATTCTGTTCTGGACTTTAAAACAGCTTTTGCCTCTAATCATCTTATTGCATATTGGTATGTCCATCATTTTTCTCCCTTCTCAAAATGCTGAACTTCAACTCTTCCTATGTGACTTCTGTTGCTCTTGTATTTATTGAAGTCTGGGGTTCTTAAGATTCACTAGCTTCTCCTAGGTCTTAGGTCCTTGCCACCCCCCACCCCCCGTGGTAATTTCCTCATTTTGCTCTCTGATCCTCAGTCCTTAAAAACTACCCTCCATACTCTACTTAAAGAGCCAGATTTTTTACAATGATTATAATGAAGCAGTTGGAAATTATTTTGTGCATTTTTTAAATTACTTTATTAAAAGATGATATATGCTCATTGTAAAAACAACCAGTACCAAAGGACATAAAGTGTAAAAATCTCCCTCTCTTGCCCTACCTCCTTAACTCCCTATCTACCTACCAGAGGTAGTCTTAACAGTCTCTTGACTATTGTTTTGATGTAATACTAGCACTCAGGCTTTAATACTGCTCTGCAACTTGCTTATCTTTTAATAGTTTCTCTTAAAGAGTTTCCACAGGATCAGAATCAGATCTATGAAATTATTTCAAGTTCCATGGTGTTCTATTATGTGGAAGTTACAGGAATGAAAGTATTGAATCTGTTCCCTGCCTGTGAGAATAGTGCCACTGTTTTTGCTCTTGCAAACAGTATTTCAGTGAATACTCTTAGATAAACATCTTTGCATATTTTATAATGAGAGTATATATAGGATAGTTCCCTAGAAATAAAATTCACACTATCTTCATAGCTTTTAGACATTTTCCTCATCCTTTTGTAGGCCTAGTCTGAGCTTTGTCTATACAAATTCAATGCATGGCTTGTCTGTGGGCTGTAAAAGTAGTACCAGCAGACTTACCACCTATTAAGCACATCTGTGGATCCCTAAGAATGGATGGAGGAGAGAGACAAAGAAAAAGAGACAGAGAGGGATAGAAAGAGGAAAAGAAAAAAGATCTTGATCATTCAGGCTATTGCCTGGCCCTACTAAATCCAAAGTTTCCATGAGGGAAACCTGAAAACCTTGATCTCCATATATTTTAAAACCAGGTGGTTCTGGTGTTCAAACAGAGTTGAAAACTATTGAGTTGGCTCCTGGCTCCTAAATTTTCCCATGATTATAGCTGTGTCTCTCTGACTCCATAGTTTAGTTTCTGGAATGTCACATTTTCTTTTCATGAATTATTCCAGCTTGTTCTTAACATTCCTTTACTCCTTTGTTAATAGCATTTTTTATCTTTAGTTATATTTTTATTTCATTTACTTGAAGGTAATTTCTCCTATATAAGTAGCTCAACCCCTCTTTGTTCACTTCATTGAACAACTTGGCCATCATTCTAGGGGAGCAGGTATCCTACAATATCCAGCCTCCTATGAAGACCACTGTATTTACCTTTTTTATCTATCTTTCCTATGTTGTGGCAGGCAGTAAAGTGTAGTAATAATGAGCTCAGGCTCCAAGCTCAGACTGAGTTTAAACCCCAGGTCTGCCAACTTAGTTGTGCCTCAGCTTCCCCATAAATAAAATGGAGATAATAAGAATCGTGTCAGTCAGCTTTCCACTACTGTAACAAAGTGCCTGAAATAATCAAGTTATAAGAGGCAAGGGTTTATTTTGGTTCCCACTTTTACAGGGTTCAGTGCATAGGCAGTTGGCCTCATTGCTTTTGGACCTGTGGTGAGGCAGCACGTCATGGCAAGGAGTACATGGCATATAGCAAAGGCACTCACTCATGCCCTGGATTTGAAAGTGACAGAAAGAAGAAGGGACTTGGGGCACACTAACCCCTTTAGGGGCATGCTCCGAAGGACTGGAAGACATGCCACTAGGCCCCATCTCTTAAAGTTCCTAATACTTTCCAGTAGAACCAAGCCGAGGACTAAGCCTTTAACACATAGGCTTTGGGGAACATTCCAGATCCAAGCTGTAACATTCTGGCCCAGCCCCCTAAAGGATCATGGGTATGTCATAATGAAAAGTGCACTTAGTCCATCCCTAAGAGTTTGTAAAGTTTTAAGTGTTCTTGTATTACTCAAAAGTCCAAGTCCAAAGTTTTCTCTGAGACTCTGGGCAAACTCAGCTCTGAGCCTCTGTAAAAGTCAAAAAGAACAAATTACATACTTCCCATATATAGTGTCACAAGGTAAATGTTCCTCTTCCAAAAGAAATGAACAGGGAAATAATAAGGAGGAATTCAACCAAAGAAAAATTGAAATCCAGTAGGGAAAACATTAAATCCTATAGCTCCATGTCCAACATCCAGGGCACTAAGCAATAGAACGTGTCAATATTGAGAAAATGTGACTTCCACAATGAGGTTACAAAGAATTATGACATTCATCTTGGTATCAGACTGTTTTGCTGGCTTCGATGAAGCAAGTTACTTTGGTAGAGAGGTCCTCTTGGCAAGAAACTGAGAGCAACCTCAAATCAATAGTAACAAGGATGAAGGGCCTCAATTCCCAGCCCTTAGGGAACTGAACCCTGACAAACAACACATGAGCCTGGAAGTTTATCCTTTCCCAGTTGTGCCTTCAGATGAAATCTGAGCCCAGATAAAGAGCTTGATTGTAGTCTTGTGAGAGACACTAAGGATGGCAGTTACTGGATTACTAACTCACTGAAGCTGTGAGATATGAAATGAGTTATTGTTTAAGCTGCTCAACTTGTGGTGATTTGTTATGTACAAATAAATAACAAAGACACCTTGGCTCCCCTACTTTTATCCATCATCTTAATAGCTCTGCTTATCCTATAAGGAGCCTCAATTTGCCTTGTCTTTTTCTCTCTTTTTCCATACTCACTCTATTTTCAACTGCACAGCATTCAGAATCTTCTTTTATGTTGGTATTTAAAGACATAAGAAGACTAAATTATTTATTCAAATGTGACAAATATCAAAAGTAATTCTCATGTGTTAGCAATGACCTGGCTTTTCTCCTTGTTCTGTTGTTTATTAAGTGCATCCACAAACACTATATCTTCATTAAACTGTTGAGGAAACTGAAGCTGAGAGAACTTAAGGGATTTGTCACAAGCTATGTCTCATTAGTGATAGAGCCTAGACTGGCATTTAGGACGACTAACTTTAAATCCCTTGTTGTATCCACTGCATAAAGCTGCAGTCTCCCACCTGACTGGTAGGTAACTCATACATTTGCATTATTTTACAAATGAACTTTCTTTAATTTAAGGTATTTTTTTGTTTTATTGAATCTCTTCTGCCTCCTTAAGCTAATTAATTCATTCTGTATATTTATATTTTACTTAGTTCTAAACTAGGTATATCATTCTGCCAGCAACCAAAACAAGTCCTTTAAAAGTATGTTGCAAATATATTTTATTCTGAACAAATGGTGTAAAGTCTCCTAGTTTCAAATGGACTTTCATTACCACTCCATTTATCAACTCCTATAACTGTTTTTACTTTTTCCTTTATAAGAGGGAAAAAAGCTAAACCAGTAAATCACTGATTGTATTCCTCTTGCATTTGTTCCTGAACTTGTCCATTTCCCAAGACAGATATTTTTTACTGCTCTGCCAATTATTTTATCTCACACATAAACTGAATCTTTTAGACACTTTTTAGGAGAGGATCCAAAAAGTGTGAATTTATGCTCCCATTATCTGCATAGATCAGATGGAAAGAGCTAGTTATCCTATGCTGTCAGGTTTCTTTTTCTGTGGTTTGCCCACGTCAGCCAGCCTTTGCACTCAGATAGTCTAAGGGCCAACAGCAGGACCAGCATTTTCTGGGGCTTTTCAGACATTCAGAATCTTCAGGCTCATCCCAAATCTGCTGAAACACAACTTGTAATTTAACAAAATCCCCAAGTGAGTCCCTGGCATAGGAACATTTGAGAAGCACTGTGACAAGCCCTTTTTATGCCAAAGATGTGAGGTCTCCATGCCCACAGAGGGCCACCACCTGTAGCCCAAACTATCCCCCTTTCCCAGGCAACTTTATTACCACATACCAGAAAATGGTTGTAATAAATGTAAAGTAGAAAATGTATACTCAAAGCATCCTTATCAATTGTGCAATGCACAGACTTCACAATCACATGCAGAGGCCCTGCCTCACTGTGTATTTCTTTAAACCAAAACACAGCAATCCCTAGCAATTACTCTATTGCATTAGCCATCCTTCTATTATTTCTAAAGACTTTATATTTATTTAGGTATTTCAACCTTAATGTTTAGTACCTAACAAAATTATTTTATTCCTAAAGTTAAAGATCTTTTACTTCTTTGACATCATCATGACATAAATATATTATCATTTATTGAATACTTGCAACAGATATTGAGTAATTTCTCATTTTTCTGATTCTATTAAATTTGTAAAATACTGAAACATGGATGCATATCTGATACAATAAACAGAGAATTCCTGTGAACACTGATCACATTGTGAGATACATACAGACATACAGACACATATATTTATGTCATCCTAAATTTATTATTCTTTCTTTCCTTTTTTTTTTTTTTTTTTTGTGGTACTGGGGGTTGAACCCAGGGCCTCGTGCTTGCATGTGTTGCAAGTGCTGGACCACTGAGCTGCACCCTCAGCCCATTTTTTAACTTTTTTTGAAGCAGGGTCTCACTAAATTATGCAGACTGCCTCTGATCACAAACTTGTGATCCTCCTGCCTCTGCCTCCCAAGTTGCTGGGATTACAGGTGTGTGCCACCACGCCTGGCCTAATTAATTCTTTCTTAATACACACGTACAGCAAAAGTTTGAACTAGAACCTACGTACCCATTTTAGAAAACATCAACCTTTACCACAATAAAAAAAATATTAACTATAATCCTTTGACCATAGTAGTCACTACTGTGTTCACTGGTGTATATTTCTCTCTCAGAGGAACAGGCAGTTTGCTCATAAGAGCATCAGCAGAGAAAATAGGAAGCAGAGCCACAGCCTCAGCTTTTTATTCTTGTTGATTTTTTTGTAATTGTGGAGGACATAATTTTTGGATGAACTAAAGGGGAACATGGGAAAAGGACCCGGTAACCCACTTCCAAAAACCAATCCGCCATTGAGAATCCTATGAACAGCAGACAAGTACTGACAATAGTGTTTCCCCTGTTGTATGTAGGGTCACTATGAGTCAGATGCTGACTCAGCGGCACCTAACAACAACAGCAGCAGCAAAGGGGAACAAGCAATACATACATTCTGTCCATTACCTTTTATGTATAGTTCCTTTTTGCTTTGTTTTCTGGAATAAATTACAGGTGTTATATTAAAGGTAATAAACAGAAAATGCACATACTTTCTTCTATGTGCAAGTGTGTACACTTGTACACTCATGTATATACAACCAATTTCGCATGGTATACCTCATATATGTAAGGTACTGCTTGTTTTTTCACCAAATGTAAATCCTGAGAGTTTTCCCATATTCATTAATGTTTTTGAAGACATAACATGAAAGATGGTATGATCTTCTATCATAAGTTTTGCATCATAATCTATTTTTGACTGAAACATTATTTCTTTTGAACACATAAGCTGAGAGGCTGTAAAAGTTTAAGACAATTAAGTCATGTGTTTATGCATTTATTTTATTTTATTTTATCTGTTGTTGTTGTTGTTGTTAGGTGTCTTTGAGTTGGTGTCCAACTCATAGCAGCCCTACGTGTAACAGGAGAAACACTATTGTCAGTCCTTCTGTGCTATTCATAGGGCTTTCAACAGCTGATTGTTTTTGGGGAGTGGGTTGCCAGGTCCTTCTCCCAACCCTATAGCTTCTGGTGTTCCAAAGGCAGTCTCCCATCCAAGTACTAAACAGGCCCAATCCTGTTTAGCTTCCGGGATCTGATGGGCAGGACACCATAGTGGTATGGCTGCAGGCATTTTGTTTGCTAGGATGGACTATTTCCATGAAGTGCTAGTATAATAACATAGATGGGGAAACTGAGTCCAGGGAGATTTGCCTTTTCTAGCATCACCCTCCCAACACACTGCTCCTCCCCACTTTGTGGTGCTCCTCCATGGGCAAGCCAGGGTCATGCTTCAGAGTTGCTGCTTGCTGGCACTCTAACCCATGGATGGGTTGGAAGGAGAAGAGCAGGTGAGGGTTCAGTGGCAAAAGTCTACAAGGCTCCAGCTCTGTTTGATGTAGATACCACTCCTGCACAGTTAAGGCATGACTAAGGATTTTTTAATTTGTTCATCTTATTCAGTAAAAACCTTTCAGTTTCAAGCCAGGCATGATGGCACATGCCTATGATCCCAGAGACTTGGAAGGCAGAGGCAGGAGGATTATAAATTTGAGGCTAGAGGCAGCTTGTATCAAAATAAAAAAAATGGGCTGCGGGTGCAGCCCAGTGCTTGGACACTTGCAAAGCATGTGCAAGTCCTGGGTTCAACCCCCAAGTACTGCAAAAACAAACAAAAAAAACCCCAAAAACCTTTTCAGTCTCCAAGTTAGATGTCACTGAGGGTCTAACTTTTATTTGAAAAGTACTTTTTAATTTAATACCATCTACTAATCAGTGAGAAGAATCACTACTCAGATACTAGGACCTTGTTACTTTTGCCTTTAGTGTTTAATTTCTTTATATATTTTCAGGGATATTGGGAATTGTGGAGAGGATATATCAGGCACAACATATCTATAGTCATTTTGTTGTTGTTAGGTGCCACTGAGTTGGGTCTGACTCACAGAGACCCTGGGTACAACATAACAAAATGCTCCCTGACTCTGTGCTATGCCCAGCACTATGGCAGTGTTTCTCTGCTATTCATAGGGTTTTCAATGGCTGATTGCTTCAAGAGTAGGCTTTCAGGTCCTTCTCACATTTTTGCATGCTGGGGATTGAACCCAGGGCCTCAGAATGCACAGAGCAGCATTCTACCAACAGAGCTAAATCCTACCCCACCATCTACAGTAATGTTGTTGTTGTTGTTAGGTGCTGTCGAGTCATGTCTGACTCATAGCGACCCTCATAAGGTTTTCAATGGCAGGTTGGTTGCCTTGGGAGTGGGTTGCCACATCCTTCTTCCATTTTTGCGGTGCTGGGAATCGAACTCGGGACTTCAGAGACTGCAGAGCAGTGCTCTACCAACTGAACTAAATCCCAGCCCATCTACAGTAATAGTAACCTCAAAATATTACTTCTATATTTTATGGGGGCTGGGGTTTAGCTCCCTTGGTAGAGTGCCACTCTGTGATCTCTGAGGCCCTGGGTTCAATCCCTGGCATGGCAAAAATTGGAGAAGGACCTGGCAACCCATTCCCAAAACAATCCCCAAACTACCAGCCATTGAGAACCCTATGAATAGCAGAAAAGCACTGACTTAGTGCTGAGCATGGCACAGTGTCAGGAGTGTTTCATTCTGTTATACATAGAGTTCTATGAGTTGCACCTGACTCAACAGCACCTAAGAACAACATATTTCATTGGTTTTAAATTTTTATTTCTGTATTTCCTATTTTTAGCCCATTTGTTCATTTTTGTTGTTTTGGAGTATTAGGGACCAAGTAAAAACTAATAAGTTCTAGACCATGGTTGCATAAAGACATACAGTCACAATTATAAGTCCTCACATGTGTGGTAATTGCATAAATGCAAAGCTACATTAAGTACTTTTTATTTTCTGTGGTCTGAAACCATCTTTAGATAATTAGCTGAAGATTTATGAGACATACATTTTTGTCCTAAATATTTCCTATGTACAGACTAATTTATTTTTCCAAATATAGAAAAAATGATTTTGAACACTGTAAAGGGTTTGAATAAAAGTCCTTCAAAGACAAACCTGTCCCAGCTATAACACTATTGGGAATTTACCCAAAGGGAGATGAGTCATCATACCATAGAGACACCTGCATCTCCATGTTCAATGCAGCGCTTTTCACAATAGCAAAGATATGGAATCAACCAAAGTCCCCTTCAACAGAAGAATGGATAAAAAAACTATGGTATATATACACAATGGAATATTATTCAGCAATCAAGAAAAATGAAATAGGGTCATTTGCAGCAAAATGGATGGAATTAGAGAAAATTATTTTAAGTGAACGAACACAAGCTCAGAAAGAGAAACAACACATGTTCTCACTCATATGAGAGAGCTGACTCAAAATT
>VMDO01038307.1:0-13558 GCA_007922755.1 Pedetes capensis
CTCAGGTTACAGAGTACTCCAACATATGATTCCAAAACAATATGTAAATCACTGTTTTCAAAATATCACATTTCCTGCTATTTTCTTGTTCCTGAAGATTGGTAGGTTAGAGGTAAGGCTTTATATTGCAAGTACAAATATAACACCTTGACATTAATATAGATTATATGTCAATATAAGATAGGGCAAAAATGGTGCCATCCAATAAATCTTACCAGAAGTGCTATTTTTTTTCTCAATGTGCTAGCATTGGAAATTAAGCTCGACTGAATAATGAGTTGCCCCCACTGGCAACTTCTATGTAGTGTATCTCAAATATTCATGCATCAATAAATAGCTAGTAACATGTATTGTATACATCATCAAATAATCAGCGGTTATTTTCCTAAATATGACTAGAGTACTTTGTGTATTGTAGCTGAGTAAATCATTGCACTTGATGGTTTCCCATTTTAATCTAAAAAGCAGAGAGTGTAAATAATGTGAACTGCTAGCTGTCATACAACACATATCATTAATAGAAGAAATATTTATAGAGTCCTAAGCAAATCTAATATGACAGAAAAAGATGAGGAGAAGACAGCAAAGGCAGGGGGAAAATATTAGTGGAAGAAATAGCTAATAATACACTTGACAAAATATAATAATAGTAATACACTTGGTTTTGTATAAGCAATCTTTCAACCAACTAATGTTGAGTCCTAGAAATACATTTTTATTTGGTTGTGTATTTTAGTGAGAAGATGTGTCCTGAGTTTCCATGTCATCAGTTGTAGTTCAGTTGTTTGGGTGATATACAAAAGTCTGTTTATCCCAGTATGTTAATAAAACATTTTGTTCAGTATTAATAGTTCTGTGAAGTTGTAGTTAAGTTTTACTTAGCTGCTCACAAAGTTCTGGAAACACCAGTATTCTTAAGATGATGGGAAGGAAGATCCAGTAGCATAGATACATACTCATTAGAAATTCAGTCTTCTTGTATGTTTTTCTTTTTGCTATTTATAAAATGTATTTGCATTTTAAATGTACTTCATGATTCAGGATGGTTTCTGGAATGATGGAAATCATGCATGCATTCTAGATAGCATACAGGAGTGAAACAAAAGGTGTTGGAGCAACTCTTTTAAGAAACTTTTCTGGAAGTTGCACATAAAACTTGTATTTGTATTTTATTGGCTACAACTCAGCTTAAAGGAATCTGAAAAATATAGTAGTTAAGTGGAAACATTGCTGTGTTCGGTAAGATTGGTATTAAGGTCTCCTCTTCTAGCAATAGCCTGGTTCATTGTCCTTAACTCTCTCATAACTAAACAATTTGGAGGAAGAATTTAGATAAAAAGATTACATAAAATGGAGAAGAACATGAGAGGAGGGCAGTATTTCAGTATATTGAATAACTGCCAAGTGAGGAGTGTTATGGGGCTAATGGATAACATTTATAGGAGGAGAAATCCAATGCTGTTAGTAAGGGATTTGGAGCTGCTGAGATCCACTTCCTAAATTAGTGACTACAAAGATGAATAAAACTCCTGAAATTTTCATGAGGACACACAAAAAGGAATATTAATAAATATCTCAAGTTTTTGATTGTGGCCCCAGTGAAGATACACCCAACAAGAAAGATGTAGAGGAAATAAGCAATTCCCTACTTTAAACAAAACCTGCCTTTAAATCATCTCAACTGTTAGTTATATTAAGGTGATCTGGAATTTCAAGTGCTTCTAGCATAGCTGCTTGTCAGAAGCACATATAAATTCTGTTTTATTCACTCCTTAAGGATGCCCTAACAAATAACCACCCACTTCTTGTCATACAACAACAGAAATGTATTCTCTCTCATAATTCTAGAGGGTCAAAGTCCAGAATCAAGGTGTCAGCAAGGCTGCACTCGCTGCAAATGTTCTAGGGGAGGATATTTCCTTTCCTCTTACAACTTATGGTAGTTACAGGGGTTCAGCATTTGCAGCCATAGCACCCTAGCATTCTCTCCCACCTGATCTTGGAAACTAAGCAGAGTCAGCCTGGTTAGTCCTTGGATGGGAGACTGCTTGGCAATACAAGGTGCTGAAGGCTATGGAGAAGGGCCTGGCAATCCACTCTGGAAAAAATCCTACATTGAAAACTATATGAATGGCAGAGAAGCACTGACATAGTGCCAGGCATGGCACAGTGTCCGGAGTGTTTGCTTCTGGTGTATATAGGGATGCTATGAGTCAGACCTGACTCAAGGACACCTAACCACAACAACAGGGGTTCCTTAGCTTATCACATGTAACTCTGATCTCTACCTCCAACTTCACAGGATCTCCTCCTCTTCTCCTATGTTTTCTACTCTTCTGTCCCTCATAAGGTTAACATCAGATTTAAGGTCCCCTTGGTTAATTCAAATTATGTCATTTAGGAGTATTTAACTTATTTATAGTTATAGAGACTTACAAAATAAGGTCACCTTCATAAGTATTGGAAAATGGAGTTGTGCATCTTTTGGGGAGATCACTATCCAATCCTTGATTGTCAATCTTATTTGGGTGAAAAATTCATCTATGTTCTGTTTAAAACAGATCCAGTTTAAATATAAAATTGAAAGAAAAGATATTGGAAATGACCTATCAAATAATCACTAAGCAAAAGAAAGCTGTTATAGCAAATTCATTATAACAATGTAGATTTTAAGATAAAAACCATTATAATGATAAAGAGCTATAATTTAACAATAATAAAAGAGTTCATTTACCAGGAAATATAACTTTATGCATATGTATATATTGATATAGTCTTAAAATATGTAAACTATACAGAAATAAATAGGAAAGTAGGCATAGCCATGATCTGAGTAGGAGATTTTTATTCAGTATTTGGATAAAGCCAATAGTTAAAAAATAGTTAAAATACAGAAAATCTGATAAACAAAATCAACAGACTCGTCATACCTGGACAAATTTAACAAGCACTGAACCCAAGAAAGGTGGATTTAGTGGCCATTAGTGGCCATTAGTGACCATTACTGGGGACTTAATCCAGGGACAATCAAGTAGCAACAGTAGTGATCTCAGGTGAACCCTAATTCCTGGGGGACAATTTTTGAGGAAACCAGTCAGCTTAAGAGTCACTAACCTCACAGCTTGGGTAGCCTGTATTAATTAAATACCCTCTTTCCTATTTGGTTTAGGGTGATCATTTTCTCTCTGAAAAGAATTTTCAGGAGAATATTCCTTTTTGTTATTTTTAAGCACAGAGGAAGCCAAAAGTCAAAAGTCGTTGTGATTATGGCCAAAAGTAATACAAAATACAGGGAAAATATTTTGGTGATAAAAATAATTATCGAAAAGTCAAAGGCATGAAAATGCTGGCTGGGGCTTGTGTGCATTAAGGTCATGTAAATTAAGGTTAAATTTGCAATTAGAATCCTCTGGCATGATGGTGCACACCTGTAATCCCAGCCACTTGGGAGTCAGAAACAGGAGGATCTCAAATTTGAGACCAGAGGCAGTCTGCATAATTTGGTGAGACCCTATCTCAAAAAAAGTGAAAAAAAAAAAAGGCAGGGGGGCTGAACATGCAGCTCAGTGGTACAGCACTTGCAAAGCATGCAAGTGCCAGGCCCTGGGTTCAACCCCCAGTACGAAAAAAAAAAGTTGCAAATAGACATGGAGCCCCACCTCCAAACTGGGAATGGTATATGCAATTTTCAGCTACTGAAATTTACTTTCTCTTGCGCTCTAGGCAACCATCTTTGCAACTGTAATCTGTTCTCATATTACATGTATGAATAGTTGCCAAGGTCAATGTCTTAGTGATATAAATCGTCTCCTATGCCTAATACATGCCTTCTGTTTGGAATATTAGTTTGAAATAGTTTAATAGCAGATATTATGGAACTAATTCAGTACCTCATTTCTGATTGCTAGGAAATTGGTTACTCATCCACTGAAAATTATTTTCTAAGATAATTTTTCCCCAGCCCTGCTGTAGGGCTTTTAAGATTATTTTAAGAAGCATCTTTGCTGCTGCATCTATCATGGGATATGAAAAGATGAAGTTTTAACATTTTTGTCTGGAGTTCTTGGTCATTCTTTATTGTAAGCCTTTGAGTTACATTTTATTTGTGAAGTAAACTCTAAAGCAACTTTGAACAACTTCTGAGAACCATTCATATTTTGGATAGAGAAAGCTCTTTGCCATACATAAAGTATACAGGTTTCTGATGTGTCAACCTGCAAGGCTGAGGACAGTAATTTGAGAACATGTCTTTATCCAGTTATTTATAAATATTGAATAGCATCTATGTGTCAGGCACTGTGTGAGGTCCTAGGCATACCACAGCTACAAAACTGACAGGATTCTGGCTCACAAAGAGTCTTCCATCTATGTGAGCAATGGACCACTCATCCAAGACCCTTTAGTCTGCTAAGCTCCTAGTAGCATGTAGAGACTCTGCACTGAAGAACCTTTATTTTATTTGAAAGTAAAGTTCAAGTATTTCCTTTGTGAATTTAGATTTGCATCTCGACTGCTCATAGGTCTGGTGTCAAGGTTTTATCTGTAAGACATAGAACTCTAAATGATCTTTAATGGTTTCTAAGAATGAGGTCCATGGATTTTGATTCTGAGTACTTTCCCTGGGTCAGCCACACACACACAGTGTGTGTGTGTGTGTGTGTGTGTGTGCGTGTGTGTGTGTGTGTGTAAATACATGTGTGTTGCCTATGCTCTTTGTGTTTTGGCAGTGTAACCTCAGTGCAAATCAGTATGACCAGTTTATAATGAAGAAACTAGGACTGGGATGGTAACTCGCCTCTGGTTAACTAACTGGCAAGTGCTAGCTAGTCCTGGGATTCAGGCTAAGGACTATCTACTTTAACAACCTACCGCTATCCTGCCCCTGTCCCCTCTCCACCACATTACCCCTTTGGCTCCCACCTCTTTCAGCCATCTTCCTTATATAAAAGAGAATCTCTCACCAATTTCTAGTATTTCAACCAAAAATTATTGGTGCCTCAAATTACTTTCTGGCTCTGTTTTTAAAATAAAAACCTAATGGGAAATTAAGAAGAGATAATTAACTTGGATTGTATATATGGATATTTGTGTGTATATAATGCCTTAACTACAAGACTAAAAGTACTGTGTTATGGAATAATTGCATGGACCTCAAGTTGTGTATGCTATATTCTAGCCCTGGAAGTAATTGTAATGGGATATAGGACCTTTAAAAAGATAATTAACATTAAACGAGGTCACAACAGTAAATCCTTAATCCCATAGGACTAGTGTCCTTATAAGAAGAAGAAGAGACTAGGGAAATGCACATACAGAAAAAAGGCAAATTAGGTTAGAGTGAGGAACTAGATATCTACAAATCAAGGCAAGTTGTTGTTGTTAGGTGCCATCAAGTAAAGTCTGACTGTACAACAGAACGACACACTCCCTGACACCATGTCAGAGTTTCTCTGTTATTCATAGAGTTTTTGATGTCTGATTGTTTTGGAGTTATTTTGAGAGGTCCTCCCATTTTAGAGATCCTGGAAATTGAACCCAGGGCCTCAGAATGCACAGAGCAAGCACTCTGCCAAAGGCGCCAAACCCCAGCCCATGACAAGGAGAGAGACCTTAAGAAAACTAAGACTTACACATACCTTTGCTCTTAGACTTTTACCTTCCAGAATTATGAGAAAAAATATATTTTTAAGTATTCAATCTATGATGTTGGTTATGGCAGCCCTATCAGAGTGACAGACATGATAACATTAAAAGAAAGAGGAGAAGGAGGGGGAAAGTGAGGAAGAGATAGGGGAAGACAGGGAAAGAGAGAAAAGAGGAAGAGAAAGAGAGAGGAGAAGAAGAAGGAGGAGGAGGAAAGGAAGGAAGGAAGGAAAGAGGGAGGGAGGGAGGAAAGATGCAAGGATAGAAGGAAGGCAGGCAGGCAGGCAGGCAGGAAGGAAGGAAGGGAGGAAGGGAAGGAAATGACAAGGAGAGATCACCATCAATCTGGAAGATGTTGGAGAGAAGGAAGAATTTTTTTCTCTCTATTTCAAGTACAAAAGAGGCATTAAGTGAGCTTGATAAGATAAAATGCCTTGTAAGGCAGCCCCCTAGCTTCACAGAAACTAGTGGTAATAAAAGTCCCTTACTCTCAACACTAATGTCTAAGAGGCATTCTGAGAGTCAATTTCTTCCCCTCAGCTCAAATTCTCTATGGGACAATCAGAATCACCTTTCCCCTTCCCAAAGTCACCTCCAAGAGACCATCATATCTTAGATATCTGACTTATTCTTCCTCCCCTGACCATGCAGAGAGCCCACATCTGGCTCCTAACAATATACATAATAAAAGAGCCTCCTTGTCTCTGCTGATTGTAGGAGACTTGTGGGACTGTTCACTTGTGTGTTCTGTCTGATGACCTCCCAAAGGATCTACCACACAGGAGGAATTTCTCTTCTACATGGACAGTGATCAGGATTTTTGGTCAACCTTTGTGAACCTAAGAGATGTTTCTGTGTGCTTGGTCTGACATTAAGAATCCAATGGGAGAACATGGAAATGGTTTTCTTGTATGTGAATGCTGAAGAAGTTTGATATTTCCCAGCTCACCAGCACTCTGACTCACCTCATAGGTCAGTTCTGGTCAGTTTATCATTATAGACTCTTTTATCCATTGAAGGAATCTCTATTAATGTATTCTTAGTATTTCCCAACATAGGCTGTAGCAAATTAATCACACTACCTTATTCACATACAAAGATGTGTGTAATAAAACACAATGATCAAATGTATAAGGAATATACAATCCTCACCTCCTTAAGCCTCAATCTTTTTCACCTATAAAATTGGGACAATAATTGTTGTTTATTGTTATGTGCCTTGAGTCAGTATCCCATTCATAGTAACCCTATGTAAAAGAGGCGAAACACTAGTGTTAGTGCTTCTCTTTTATTCATACGGTTTTCAATGGCTGATTGCTTTTTGGGAGTGGGATGCCAAGTTCTTCTCCTAAGCCTATAGCACCTGGTGTTTCCAGGTGGTCTCCCATCCAAGTACTAACCAGGCCTGACCCTGCTTAGCTTCCAAGATCTGATGGGATCAGACGCCACAGCAGTAAGGCTACAGGTGGGGCAATAATAGCTGCTTCTTTTGAGACCAGAGGCAGCCTATGCAAGGCAGAATCTGTCTCAAAATAAAATAAAATAAAGTAAATAAGAAAGGGGGGCTGAAGATTCAGCCCAGTACAGCGGTATAGCTCTTCCCTAGCATGTGTACCACCCTGGGTTCAAATCTTGAGTATATCAGGACCAAACAAAAAATAAAACACAAAAACAAAAACCCCACAAAACAAACAAACAAAAAAGCTACCTCTCAGAATTGTCATGAAGATACAGCCAATTGGCCAAAGTATATGTAAGTTGTCAAACAAGGTTGTTAGGAGCCATCAGAGTGGATTTCACCCCTGATGACCCTATGTACAACACAATGAAACATTCTCCAACCTTCCAAACAATCCAATGATTGTGCCATGAACACAACCTTTTAATATTTAAGCCATTGTTGCAGTCACAATGTTTCTTCTCATTTTGAGTGGTGCCGTATCTGCAAAAGGAGGTCCCAGGGGCTTTAGTCCATTCTTATCATTAGGGTCAACTCTATTTTGAGGAAGAAACTCTTCCCTAGTCCTTTCTCAAATGTTTTTCAGCCTAGGGGGCTCATTTTCCAGCACTATATTTAACAGGGCTTCTCTGCTATTCATAGGGTTTCAATGGCTAATTGTTTCAGGAATTGTTTCAAGGGAAGCCAGATCCTTCTCCTTAGTCTGTCTTAGTCTAGAAGCTCAGATGAAACCTGTCCACCATGAATGGCCTTGCTAGTATCTGAAAGACCAGTGGCATAGCTTTCAGCATCACAGCAACACACAGCCTCCACAACAGGAAAAGTTGACAGACACATGGGGGAAGTCATGAAATAGATAGAAGCTCATTATATAGCAAGTATTAAAAATGGTCATCTAAGTTATGACTTCTTAGGAGAGTAACTATATTAGCAGGATGCTATAAAACTAAAGGACATGAAACAAGATTTCTAGTAATATTGGGAATACCCTGGGTATTTCCAGGGTGGCTGATAGCTGCTCTGAACCAGAATGTTTCATCTTCCTCCTAGTCCATAAGGCAATATAAACTGGTTTTCTTGTTAATAAAACTTTGCTTCTTTTTCCCTGTTATCCTCAGCTCTGTGTGACTAAGACTCAGAACCTCAATGAGGAGCAATATTTTTATATTTTACAATTTTACATGTGTGAGAGATCTCCAACACAATCATATTTTTTTCTAATGCTCTGCCTAGCAGAACATGCCATTACCTATCCAGGGAAAGGTACTGATATAAAAAAACTATGCAAGGAGATATTTTGAATACGTATAATTTAACCCCCAGAACAATTCATTCTATTTTAAAGCAGAACTCTCTCCTCATTTCCTTTCTTGGGGACATAATGAATAATGTGTGAGAGTTCAGGAGTAATTGAGAATAATGGCAGTGTCAAGCATTGGACAAGTGATAAATCATAGTTTGTTTATGACTCAGAAGTTTTATTAATGTTTGATCAAAAGAACACTTCTGAGTAGTAACTAAAATATGCTAGAACAAATCTTCAGCTCCACAAATGGAGAAAGAGGTTTGTAAACTGTCTTCAGAAATTTTCTCCCAGGAGGCACAAAATTACTTTTGATATGAAGCAGACAAACCACACACTATTATAAGGAATGTGCACTTTGAAGGATTTTCTATGCAATTTCCTTGATTGTTAAGTATGCATATGTCCTGGTTGCCTATTACCCGAACTGATAGCACAGAGTCTACTTGTGGGGAAATTAAGTGAAAGCACAAACACAATTACAATTAACAAAAAAATGTGACCAGTAAAAAAATAACACTTTATACAAAGTGCTATAAAGGTACAAAAGCTTAGGTGCTTGACTCTGACCCTTTTAGGAAGGAAATGATGTGGCCTTGGTTTTATAGATTTGGATTTAATCGTATTGCTGTAGGGCCCAACTTAAGCGTTTGTTTTTAAAGTGACACTGATGATATCTATGTTCATCCAAGATTGATATCCACTGCCTGAAAAGGTATCAGCTCGGCTGAGCTTCCTAACTCTTGGCAGTAACAGCTTTATGATCTCTCCCAGGCGAAGAAGACAATTGAGAGTTTTCATAGCTGGGTTTTAGGATCTTACCACGATAGAATACTAGAGTCAGTATCCTGGGGGCCCTGCATCTGAACAGAGCTGGCTATTTAAGAGATGGATGGAGAGGACTGAAAATAGCCATATATAGGCAGAGATTAGGACTTGATCTCTCTGAATCGCAATTTCTCCTTCCAAGATGAGACAATTAGATACTGCTGGCCTTCTACCAAATTAACAAATACCAAAAATGGTGAAGGTAAAGAGGATAGTGGTTCTCAAGTAGGTAAATATGAGTTACCTGGGGAAATTGTTATAATGCATATTCCTGAACCCTCTGTCCAGGAATATTGCTTCAATGTACTTTTTGTGTGCCATAGAAATGTGAATTTTTAATAATCTACTTGTGTGGTTTTCATGTAGAGAGCTGTAAAGAACACATTTTAAAAACTAGACTGGAGCTTGAAGAATCTTGGGTGATGCTTAAAGAGTGTTTCCTAAATTTTTATTTAAAAAGATTAAGAGTAGATGGACAGAAGAGGAAAAGACATAAGCATAATATAAAAAGAATAGCATATGTTCAAGTATATTTTAGTTTAAAAACAGTGCTTTAGTGGTAAAAAAAAATTCCAAGGTAATTTGGTCTGATTAAATGTGCCTCATCAGTTATATCACAAATAAATAGCCATGTGCGTTGCCTGAATTCTCCCAAGGCATTCCCTACATCCCCATCCATTTCTGGATGACTCTGACTATCCACTTAGCTGACCACATCCACCAATCTATACTTCCTGCTCTTTCACGTTTATCAACATTTAGCAAGCAAGCCAGCTTGCTCTTCCTCAAGGTACTCTGCATATACTTAGTAATGACTTTCAGCTTTACTGTTGTCCCTAAATAGGCCTCTTACTCCAATTATTCTTCTTTCAGTAGTTTCCAGACCATTCCCCACCCTCCTATCAGTTCTTTGATAGTCATAATTCTCAGGAAAGGGTTCAAATTCTCCCCAAAGAGTATTGTTATTAGTGTTTTATACCCACATCTTCTGGCTCCTTTGCAAGTACAGGAGGAGTATTACTTCCTGAAATCACCACCTATTACTTTCTTCAGTGTTTATAGAATACTTGCAAGTGAACTTGAATTAGAGCTAGAAGAAATAGGTGGCTATCTGTGAGATCTTTCAATCACTGACCCACTTGGCAAGAAGTGAACTCACTACAACAGAAAAGAAACTCCACACTCCAGAATCAAATGACAAATCCTAACTTGTCAGAAATTTCTCATGGAACTAATGCTCTAATGAACTGAACTAGGTGCATCAGAATTCTGTAGGTTTTTAAAGGTAAAGACCGCAGGAAAATTACAAAGACTGGTTTTAGATATCAGGGCTTTACCTCTACTCTACAGCCAAAACCATGTGTTTAGAGTGTCATGTTCAGATTCCATAGAGCTTCGGTCATCTCCAGAGGTAAAAAAAAGGTTATTTTATGGAAGAGACTATCTATTTTATGCCTGCAGCCATATCAATCTGGCATGCGATCCTGTCAGATCTCAGACGCTTAAGCAGAGCCTGGTTAGTACTTGAATAGGAAACTGCCTGGGAATACCAGGTGCTATAGGTTTGGGAGAAGGGTGCAACAGCCCACTCTGGAAACAATTGTCCATCTAAAACTCTATGAATAGCAAAGAAATACTGACAATATTCCCCAGGGTGGCACAGTGTTGGGGAGTGTTTCATAGGTATGGTACAGTGTTGGGGAGTGTTTCACACTATATATATATATATATATATATATATATATATCAGTACAGTGGTACAGTTGGTACAGTTGGTACAGTGTTGAGGAGTGTTTCACACTATATATATATATATATATATATATATATATATATATATACACACATAGTGTGAAAATATATATATATATATATACACATACATAGTGTGAAACTATATATATATATATATATATATATATATATATATATATATATAGTGTGTAACTATATATGGTACAGTGTTGGGGAGTGTTTCACACTACATATATATATACATATATATACACATACATATACATATATATGTAGTGTGAAACACTCCCCAACACTGTGCCACCCTGGGGAATATATATATGGAAAGAGAGAGAAAGACAGAGACAGAGACAGCATGTCCAATCCAGAAATGTTTCACATTCAAGGTGGTTCTCTGATATTATCACCACTAATATGAATATGTTATTATATACTTACACATATCTAATACATATGGGAGGCTGGGGTTTCGCTCAGGTGTTAGAGTGCTGCTCTGCACTCTCTGAAAATCCAGGTTTGATCTCTAGCACAGCACAGCAAAAACAGAAGGATGTGGTAATCTGTTCCTAAAGCAATCCACAATTAGCCATTGGCTCAAAGGGTCAGTATGAGTCGGAGTTACCTACCAATAACAATACGTATGGAAGTATGTGTACCCACACCTATAATGCAACTGAATATGGTGTTAATGCTAAGATGCATATGTCAGTACAACGATCTCTGCTTGGAAGAGAGCTAAACAATTTGTCCAATCTCAGATACTTTTTTGACCAGATGATAAGCAGAATATACAGTCCTATGCAATCTTTTACCTTTATTAGTTTCTTTGGGATGATGACGTAAAATTGGAATGATCTTTTAATGAATGAGACATTACCTTAGTATTACCATATTTTGTTTTGTAGTTACTGAGTAAACATGCACATTTTTATCAAAATTCACAACTACAGAATTAATCTAAGTAAACTATCAGTGAATAGTATGTGTTTCTTCTTATTTTGTTCCTAGATAAAACAGATCTCACAAATAGGCAGCTGAAAATTTTTGAAAAGGCAAAGTCATAGCATTCACTGATTATGCTTGGTGACTGACCACATCCTGAGCCAGCCTCACAAACGTAGAGGGGATTTTCAACTTCACTAGAGCTTTCTTTCATTGCACATAAAATATATGCAACAATACGTCACTCTTTGAATCTTTCAAGATCTCAGTAATATAAAATTTAGGGATCCTCATTTGATAGGAAATTCAGTGAAGGAAACATTAGCAAAAACTCAAGGAATTGAAAAAACATTGAAAGCTCTACTATTGAAAGCTCACAGTAAATTGATTGCATCACAGGGAAAAATAGGTATATGATGGAAGAAGACCCAGAAGGAGAAGGTTGGGATTATATTTAACCTTTAAAAATAAATTGTTTGCCCCAGTTTTCCCAACAGTATGTCTCTTCTGTTAATTCACAGGTTAGCAGGTTAGTTCATTGCAAAGTTCCATAAATAACAAGAACCATCTGTATGTAGAGAATAAAAATCACTTTTTCCCATAATTTAAAAAAAAAAAAAAAAAAAAAAAGCTTTTTTAGTCTCTCTCTCCCTTACCTCACTCCCTCACTTCTTTCCCTTTCTCTTCTAAGAACACTATTAATAGGACTTTGGAAAATGACTTCAGTTCCTTCTGTCTTAACACAGGTTTTACCCAGCTCTTCTTATAAGTGTAGGTTTCTTAGAAAAATCAAGAAGCTTGTCTAAAAAACTTGTGCACACATTCCCAAAGCTCTTAGTCAAATAAAGTTCTAGGGATATTACTCATGCAATTCAGACCTCTGTATTCTCCCATGGTTGCATCCCTCTATACAGGGAAGCTCTCCTGGAACTGTTTATTACATTGGTTCAACACTTGCTCTACAGTTTGACTCTCAGACTCTTGGGAATGGTACCAGAGAAATCTTGCTGGGGAGATTTCAGTGGCAAATTGTAGACATTTGTCACCTACAATGTGAACAGAAGTTGGGAAGTTGGTAAAGCAGAATCTACACTGACTTAATGAGAAAAAGGAAGGAGTAGAATTTAATTGGAAAAGGACTCTGTATATATGGTATTTTACCTTTTAAAAATATTTTTCTATCTAAAGCTATAAGGCTTCCTTAAAATATTTATCTGCCTTTAGTAACAGTTACAAAAACCTGCATTTAAGTGAAAAAGTTTTTATGTGTTGTAAAGATGGCTTCACTTTCTAATGATTTTGTCAAGGTGTTAAGTACGTTGGCAACTGAATCTTAATCAAGTTAATATTTATGTAAGTATGCATTTGTTTTAAAATCTTTAAAGATCATTTTATGACTCTGGTTAAGTAAACAATTATCTAATTACAAAATGTTTGACATCATATATGTATGAATAAAACATATTGAAGAGTTAAAAAATACTTTTCTTAAAAGACCTACACAGTTATGAATGAAAAAAACGGTAAATAAATGAAAGAAAGGGAAAAAAAGCAGCATCATACACGGATCAACCATGTTAAACCAATCTTCTATATTTTGTTTTGAATTTTTCTTTTTTAAAACAGTT